>JAVANC010000023.1:31293250-31484257 GCA_033319125.1 Parnassius glacialis | reverse complement strand
GTATTCTGATGGGGAAGTCATTAACCTTCCTAGCAACTATTTCTATGGCCGCTTGAATGATACTTATACATTCCGCCTGAAAGACTGTGTTGTAGGTACCCAGCGGTGTGCATATGTGGATATTGAGGTCTCCAGAGAAAGTTCCAGAACCTACACCTTCATTTGTTTTTGAACCATCGGTGAAAACTCTAAGCTCTTTTGGGCTTAATCCTTACGGCTGGCTCGTTTCATTTAATTGTATCTTATACTTCTTATCGAATACAAATTGTTTAGGAATCATATCGTATTTGGCTTGTAGGATAGGAATTTTGGAGTGAATTCTATCAATTATGCCTGTATGAGGGACACTATTTTTACTCCAAAGATTTAGAGTCTTGAGTGTGATGGCAGCTAAAGTCGCTTCTTGTTGTATAAGTAGATGAAGCGCGGTTAGCTCTAGCATCGCTTCTTAGGCTGCTGTTGGCGTAGTCCTTTTGCAGCCTGTGGCAGACATACATGCCAGTCTCTGGTAGCGCTGAAGCTTCTTTATAGTGATGGCTTTATTTGTATTGGTCCACCATACCAGAGCGCCGTATGTGATCATGGGCCGAATAACAGTTTTGTACTGCCACAGTATGATTTTTGGCGTCAGTCCCCATCTTTTGCCAATCATGTTTCTGCATTGCCAGAAAGTTATACTAGCTTTGTTGATTTTGTTTTCTATGTGTTTATTCCAATTAATTTTGCTGTCCAAGGTAAGACCTAAGTATTTTACCTCGGAGGATAACTGGAGTTTTATGCTGAAAAGACTTGGGAGATGATAGTTATTCAGCATTCGTTTTCGTGTGAACATTACTAGAACCGTTTTATTTGGATTGACGGTTAAGACGTATTCCTGCACCATCTCTCCACTATACGGAGAGCCGCTTGGGTCAGGTCGTACACTATGCTTGCTGTCCAGAGACCAGTATTGTCAGGTCATCGGCATAACCTACTGTGTAGAAGTGATTGTCATTTAATTTGCTGAAGAGTTCATCAAATTTTATGCTAGAGAATTTCGTTCTATCAAAAGCACCTTCTATATCAATGAAGGAACGTAGACATATTTCTTTGTTTTGGATGGCCTCTTCAATCTTTGTTATTACCTGGTGACCTTTACCCCTTACCTTTACCCCCCCCCCACCCTCCTACTGAAAGATTGCCGGGAATATGCCGTCAGGTCCTGCCGCCTTATAGGGGAGGAAACTGTGAATGGCCCAAGGGATTTTGTCCATCGTTACCACTCTCTGTGCTGAATTCCAGTCTTTTGTTCTTGGTGTCAGTATGTCGTCATGCCGATTTGCCTTCTGAGTTACGCAGCAGTCTAGGAAGTGCGTTTTAATTAGGATGCGTTGGACTTCATCCGACGATGTTGAGAGATACCAAATGAATACTTGAACCAGCCAGGATTAAACAAAGTCCACAAGAGAAGCTATGTTTAAGCCTAAGGTAGTCTCCGATGCCAATTGTGTGAAATACAACGCTTACAAACCACAAGGTCTCTTCACAGAAAAATGAGTCGATGAGCTGGCTTCTGCTTTGATTGGACTACAAGATTGGCTTCTTCTTCCCGAGATGTATCATTGAAATACTTTAAGCGCCTTCAATTGTTTAGGTTTCCTCAAACCTGAATTTTAGGCAGTTTATTGAGTCCTGATTCAAAGCAGCTGCAAAGATATTTAATGTCCCTGCAAAAGTGCGGCAGTACATCTAGTCCAGTCGTGCACAGAATAGTATTGGTGCTAGATACATAATTGCTGTAATATGCGAAAACAGTGAGAGTGCACTTTATGTTTCCTTTGATGTTTCGAATGCTTTTGACAGGGATTGGTAAGCTATTCTTTTAGGCAAGCTGCCAGCGTACGGCCTATCACTCGGTCTTATTGACTGGTTGAAGTACTTTCTGAGTGAATAGTCTCTTTACCTGGTAGAGCCATGCTGCAGCTATATTACTGGTATAGTTGTAGCACGGATGGGTCGGCTCAACCGGGGAAAGGCTCTCACAGAATACCAACGTAAAATAGCAGCTTAATGCTGCTGTGTTTCTTATGGTGAGTGTAGAGAACCGGAGACCCTTTTTACTGGAAAAGAGGCATTCCATCTTAGTTCTCACGGGTGGCAACGCATCTGCATTTTGATTCGTAATCGAGGATAGATGCATATGTCTATGGGTCACAGTAACCACTTACCATCAGGTGAACGTGTGCTCGTTTGTCACACTTATCCTATAAAAAAAATTCTCTCTACGTTATCTAGACCCTATAACGACTAACGCTGAAGCTAAGCACTGGCTTACCATTGACGTTACAGCCTATTCAATGTCCAACATGTTCGATATATTGGCCCATAGGGAAATAATTATCATAGTTGCCACGCTCAGCTGGTGGGTTAGCAACCGCTTTTTTGTTATTTTTAGTTGTTATTGGGAAGACACTGCTGCCCACCTTCTGGTTTATTTGGCACAGGCTTATAATATGTAATGCTCTCTCTCTCTCTCTAAATATATATATATATATATATATATATATATATATATATATATATATATATATATATATATGTATATATGTGGGATGATGAGGTACGGATGGAAGTTGAAGCAAAGAAGAAAGCATGGCTAGATTTACTAGCAACCAAGGCTAGTAATTCTAGCAGTATGAATGATGATATTGAAAGGAAAAAGGCAGTCTTTAGACACCTAAATAAGAGAGTAAAAGAAGTAGTTGAAAGGAAAAAGCAAGAAAGAACGGATATGAATGATAGAAGAATATCGGATAACTTCCAGGCAAACATTAAAATGTTCTGGAAACTCGTAAGAACTACCAGGGGACATTCAAAACAGCCTAGAATGAATGCTATACGAGACCAGAATGGCTGTATTCTGAATGACGAAGTTTTGAGTTTAAGGAGATGGAAGGAATACTTTGAAACCGTGTTTATGAGTGATGAGACGTTTGAATTAAATGAAATAGAAATTCCGGAAGAAGAGGAAATAGATAGAGATATAAGTATAGATGAAATAATGAAAGCAATGAAAAGTATGAAAGCAGGTAAGGCAGCCGGTTATGATAGAGTATCTCTCGAAATGCTAAAGGCTGGAGAAGGAGTGGTGGCAGACCTGCTGTGCACCTTGTTTAATTTATGTTGGGAACTTAAGCGGGTACCGGGAGACTGGTGCAAAGCCGTGATAGTCCCAATATATAAGGGAAAAGGATCACAGCAGGACTGTATAAACTACCGTGGTATCAGCCTTCTTAGCATTGTGGGAAAACTGTATGCTAAGGTACTAATTGAAAGAGTTATGAAAGAAACTGATGGAAAAATTTGGGATGTGCAAGCGGGATTTAGAAAGGGAATGGGATGTACGGATCAGGTCTTTTCCATGCGCATGATCGCGGAGAAGTTTTTGGCCAAAAACCAAAAAGTTTTTTGTGCGTTCATAGACTTGGAGAAGGCTTATGACAGAGTGGACAGGGATGTGTTATGGCAAACACTGAACTTATTTGGGTTGAGCGCTGGCTTGATACAGGCATTGAAGTCTCTATATAGGGACTCTAGTGCTTGTGTCAGGATCAACGGGGCCTACTCGGACTGGTTTGGCATCCATAAAGGTGTCAGACAGGGCTGTGTGGCTTCCCCGTGGCTGTTCAACCTATTTATGGACAGTTGTTTGGAAAATTTGAAAGCAGAAGAATGCGGGTTAAGAATGGGTGAGTTAACCGTCAAATGCCTTTTGTACGCCGATGATCAAGTCATACTTGCGTCGTCGGCAGCCGAGTTGCAAATGATGGTTACATTAATGAACAGGACATTAAAAGAAAAGGGAATGAAAGTGAACGCAAGTTAGACGAAAGTTATGGTTTTTGAAAGAGAAGAAAGTAAAACGATATGTGAAATAAGAATAGAAGGGGAGTTGGTAGAGCAAGTAGATGAGTTTGTGTATTTGGGATGTGTGTTTAGCAGGGATGGTAGATATGATCAGGATATAGAACGACGAGTGAATGCAGGAAATAGATTGAATGGGGCTCTACACTCTATTGTGAAAAGTCAGAATGTGTCCAAAAAGGCACGTTTGGCAATTCACAATGCTGTGTTAGTGCCTACTTTAATGTATGGTAGTGAAAGTTGGGTATGGCAGAAGAAGCACGAGAGTAGAATAAATGCTGTAGAAATGCGGTCATTACGTAGTATGCTAGGGCTGAATCTGAATGACAGGGTGAGAAATAGTGTGATAAGAGAAATGTGTGGTTTGCAAGATGATGTTGTGACTAGGATTAAGAAAGGAATGCTTCGGTGGTTTGGTCATGTAGAAAGAATGAATGAGGAAAGAGTGACAAAGCAAATTTATGTTGCAGAGGTGAATGGCAGAGTCGGGAAGGGTCGCCCTAGGCGAAAGTTTATCGACCAGATAGGCGATATATTGAAAATGGGCCAAATTAAGAGTACCTTTAACCGACGAGCGTGTATGCGTAGGTATATGGATGTGGAGGAAGCGAGAGAGGTGTGTCAGGATCGTGCCAAATGGAATTCCATAGTCTCTGCCTACCCCTCTGGGTGACAGGCGTGAGTGTTTATGTTTATGTTATGTGTATATATGATCCTGTGCTGCAAAATGCCACCTGGTAGCTTTGAACTCAATAAAAACCTTCTGATCAAAGCCAATTCAGTCTCGAGCACAAATGCAAAGTAGCGAGTCTTTTGGTGTTCTCCAGGATACATTTCTAAGAGTGTTGGCTGGATTTGCATCCAATTCAAGGACGAATCTAGGATAGAAAAGAGTGAATAGGGTTTTTTTAAGTTAATTGCGCTTTACGATCTTTGGCTGCATCACCAGTTATCATCAGGTGGGATAGTAAATCATTAACTTAGAACGGTTAAAAAAGTTGTACTTACTATTAATAGACCAGCTGTCGTTGGTACACATTCATACACGTAATATAACAACATAACATAAAAACACAACTGTATTATTATTCGTATTTATTCACTATAAACGATGCTAAAGTAACAAGTATTAAATTAAACATATTAACTAAAAAAAAATGCTAATTAGTCATATTCTACGAGTGCTAATCTTTACACCAATTTTAATAATAATAATATAATTATTAGATATAGTTCATAAATATCCTTTCTCCAAACTTCTTCTTTCGTAGTACAATTTTGTTTTTCAACTATACTCTTATTGGTTCTGTCATACACTTGTGAATTATATACATTAATGTCTACGCCATTATTTAAAGCAGTTTTTTGTTTTTCACTGCTGACACTTGTCCAGTTTGTTCAACAGTAGCCATATTTGTGATACAATTTTCCTTTAAGGAATCACTTATGAAAGTTGCAATGGCGCTTTTTTCACTATTAACATGTTCAGGTTTATCAGGCCTAGAAAATGAGACGTATGATTAAATTTGTTTCCTCATACTAGAACACGCGTGTTATTACCCTATTTGATCCTCGGGAGCACCAACCAATTTTTAAGTACAACTTTTTAAACATTGATTTACCACTTCCATGTAGGTGAAGGAAAATGTGTACTATGTACAATAAACATATTGTACATACTTTTATTGTACACAGCTTAAAGAAACATACAAATATTGTGAGGGGGACTAGTATTCAAACTAGAGACAAATCTGTATTTTCAATCCTCCACCGCACGGACAAATTTAATATTTCTACTATGGAAATACAGATATATAAAGAATTCAGTTGTTTGTGAACGTGTGTGTGTGGGTGCGTTGCGCGCGCGCGCGAGCGCGTGTGTGTGTGTGTCTGAGTTTGCGTGCGTGCGTGCTTGTTTCAGGCATGCGTGCGATATGTTCGTGCGTATGCGCGTGAGTGCGTTCGTTCTTGCGTGCTAGCGTGCGTGCGTGCATGCGTGCGTACGTGCGTGTGTGTGTGTTTGTGTACATGTGTGTGTGTGTGTGTTTGCGTGCGTGCGTGCTCGTTTCAGGCATGCGTGCGATATGTTCGTGCGTATGCGCGTGAGTGCGTTCGTTCTTGCGTGCTAGCGTGCGTGCGTGCATCCGTGCGTACGTGCGTGTGTGTGTGTGGTTGTGTGTATGTGTGTGGGTGTGGGTGTGTATTTTATGTTTGCTTCTAAAAAATAAAATCAAAGGAATTTTTGGATATTGGAGGTCGCAAGCACACATTGGAGCAGTAAGGCAAACTCTTTCCTTGTTCAAAACAGTTTGATAAATGAGAAGAGGCTGCAGTGGGGCGTAAAATGGCTGTTATTTTACTTTCCTTTTATTTTATATAATCAACAATTTACCGACAAATTAGAAGTCTTTATGAGGAATAAAAGGACTAAAAGCAAACAAAAGCCCATGATATCCGATTCGATCCGATCACATCATGAAGCTATTAAAATTGTTCCAACAATTTTGATTTTACTATTGACTCTTCTAGTTATCTGCATATTGGACACTGCTGAACGTAATTGGATCTCCGATGGAGGTTCGGTAGCCACCTTAGATGATTTGACATATAACGCATGCAACCTGAGGACTGACGAAAAGATCCTGGAGCTGGAAGTAAAGATAGACAAGTTGCGCTGGAGAAATATAGGATTATCTGAGGTCTGAGGAGAGGGGGAGGACATGGTAATCCTCGAATCCTGCAACTTTTTCTATCATCGGGTTGGGCGACTACCTGTCCCGAGGAGGTGTCGGATTGATCTTCCACAAGTCTCTCGTTAACAACGTTGTTACAAGTCTCGTCTCGTTGCGTACTTAATACTCAGAATCACCAAATGATATTCGTTTAAGGTCATACAGGTTTACGCACCAACCTTGACCTAACCCGATGAAGAGGTGTAGGAAATGTATGAGGATATATCTAGAGCAATGCATTCCTCCAAAACACGGTGTTAATGAGAGACTTCAACGCAAAACTAGGCACAAGAGAGAACGGTGAGCTGAAAGTAGGGAAATTTGGAATAGGGCAACGGAACCCAAAAGGGCTAGCAGCTGGGCGACTTCATGGAGAAAGAGAGACTTTAATTGATGAACTAAATTTTCCAGAAGCGGCCCCACAGGAAGTGGCCAAGCCCCGAAGTTTCGACGAAAAGGAGATTAACTTCATTATGACCACCAGACGATAACTGTTCATTGATGTCTTAGTAATCACGAAGGCGATCACCAAATGGTGAGAGGCACACTAAACCTAAACATTAAATTGGAGAGGTCACGTCTAATGAAGTCAACGCGCCGTCCTCTTTGTGTTCTAATCCAACGTCCCAAAACCTTTCAGCTCGAGCTACAAAACCACTTACAGTGTCTAGAAGATTGCAATGCCGTGGACGATATGAAGGAAAAGCTCGAGGAAACTGTCCATGTGGTGGGAGCTAAGTTTTGCAAGACTCGCCGCAGAAGACACTCTAAATCTCATGGCTGTTAGATGGGAAATGAATCTGCAGTCTTCGGTAGATTTGATACCATAGAGGTAACTGAACAGACATATCTCTAAATGCGTGCGGCGGGACTCACGCAACTTTCATACTGCTCGTATTGAAGAAGCAATCGAGCGGAACCAGGGCTCCAAAGTCTTTGCTAGAGATGAGTCTGCTAGACAGAGCCAACTTTTGAAGCTGAAGACCAAGTGTGGAAGCGTCGTTTCTGCGACACCTGAAATATTGAGTGATATTGATAGGTTCTATGTGCAGCTGTACATATCATCGTTGATGTCACACGCAATTGTGAGTAACGATCCAAGAGTAAGTCTTATTAGTATATACTATTCCGATGATATTCTGGACGTCAGTCTGAGCGAGATTAGAATGGCTTTCCAGCACCTTAAAAACGGCAAGGCCCCAGGCGAGGATGGAATTACAGCGGAGTTTATGGAAGGTGGGAAACCGGTACTTGAAGTCCTTCAGAAGCACTTTAATTCCGTCCTTCATAGTGGTACTACACCGGAGGCTTGAAGCAGAAGTGTGGTGGTCTTTTTCTTCAGGAAAGTTAACAACGCTCTCTTTAAGAACTATAGACCGATTTCCCTTCTGAGCCGAGTTTACATGCTGATTTCGAGAGTCATCACGAATCGTCTCGCATGCAGACTTAACAACTTCCAGCTTCCCGAATAAGCCGGTTTCCGAAAAGGCTTTCACACCATAAACCACATACATACCCTTTGGTAAATTGTACAGAAGTCTTACGAGTACAATATGCCACTATGTCTGGCATATGTGGACTGTGAGAAAGCCTGTGATTCCGTCGAAATTTGGGCAGTGCTGCAGTCCCTTTAGCGGTGCCAATTGGACTGTCAGTATATCGAAGAACTGAAGTGTTTGTGCAGTAGGGCTACGATAGATATCCGAGTACAGAACCAGAGTACGAAACCTATCCAAGTGTAGAGAGGTGTAAGAAAGGGCGACGTTATATCCCCGAAAATCTTCACCGCTGTATTGGAAGACGTTATCAAGCTTCTGGACTAGAAAGTATACCGTATTAACATCAACGGCGAGTACATCACTCACCTTCGATATATCGACGATATGATGCTTATGTCAGAATCACTGGAGGACCTAAGCACTATGCTCAATGATCTCAATAGTGCCTCCCAAAGGATAGGTCTTAAGATGAACATGGACAAAACAAAGATCATATATAACGTCCATGTCACACCTATACCGGTAGTTGTTGGGAGGACTAAGCTCGAAGTTGTTGACAAGTATGTTTACCTGGGATAAATAGTCCGACTAGGTAAGTCCAACTTCGACCGAGTGGTCAATCGACGGATTAAACTTGGCTGGGCAGCGTCCAGGAAATTACGGCACATCTTCTCGTCAGGTATATAACTCAAAACCAGTACAACCAGTGCGTGTTACCAGTGATTACTTATGGATCTGAGACGGGGTACTTCACTGCTGACCGGATGAGGAAGTTCAAGGTCGTTTAGCAAGCTATAGTGATGGCTATGCTCGGAGTTTCTCTGCATGATAAAGTTAGAAATGAGGATATTCGCAGTAGAACCAGAGTGACCCATATAGCCCAACGGATAATTAAGGTGAAGTGGCAATGAGCCGGCTATATAACTCGAAGAACCGACAACCGATGGTTAAAAAAATGTTCTCGAGTGGCGGCCTCGTACCGGTGGACGAAGTTTAGGGCGTCCCCCCACTAGGTAGAGTGACGACCTGGTAAGACATGCAGAAAGTCAATGGATGCAGGAGGCTCAGGACCGTTCTTTGTGGCATTCCTTAGGGGAGGCCTATGTTCAGCAGTGGACTTGTACAGGGCTGTAATGTTTATGATGATGATGATGTAGTAGAATCAGAGCTACTGATATAGCCCAATGGATCTGTAAGCTAAAATGCCAATAGGAAAGGTCATATAGCTCGTTAAGCCTATAATCGATGAGTAATGGGATGAGTTTTTCAATGGCAGCCTCGTATAGGTAGATGTAGTGTAGAGCGATGCCCTGCTAGAAGGAATGACCACCTGGTAAGAATTATAGGATTTCGGTGTATGCATTTGGATCAGGTATGTGCTTTGCGCCGTTTTTTAAAGGAGGCCTTTTCAGTAGTGAGCTTGTGAAATAACGACAACGACGATGACGATGATGATATAACTAATATAACTTACTTCGTCTTTAGTATAACCGCTACCAAATTATTTAATGGGGATTCGATAAACAATGCTATATACAAACTAAGCAATCCAGAAATCACAATAACGCCCATTAAGTCTTGTATCTGAAAAGAAAAAATATAAAGGTGGTTAATTAGGCTTTGCCCATGCATCATTAATTATATAACTTAAATCCTTAACTTATTTTTTAATTATTTCTTACTTTAATTAATTGAAAGAACTAAAATATTTATCAATGTTCAGTTTTATACATATAAATAAGTTATATTTAAACTTACGATTTTCATCATATTATACCACGCCGGACTACGTAAAGTTAGCGTTAGCATGATAAAGAAGAAGTTATGGCACATGTAGATCCCGTAGGCGAGCTTACTTAGGGGCACGAATGCTGACCAACTTAAGAAGTCGGGGATAAGAGCTAGAAAACAAAGAACATGTAGGCAATTAAAACACAGATATAATGTCGACCCGCCCTGGCTTCGCCTGGGTAAAGTTTATTAATGTGGCGTTATTTCGATTTAAGCTTATCGTCAAATATTTATCAAATATTTATTAAATTTTATCAAGCAGTGTGACACTTATATAGAATTACTTGGTGTTCGATAATCAAGCCGTCTGAGGATAAGGTTTCCGTAGCATAGGTTTAATTTCAGGTCCTCTTTTAAGATACAAGCTATAAATCTTTGGAACAGCCTCCCCAATATTAACAATGCAACAAATAAAAGCGCCTTTAAATTACTTCTACGACAACATTACCTGGGGGCACTTACTAACTCACATTGTTTTTTTATTCAAATATTTATTTATATATTTATATATTAATACGGATATTTCTATATAAAGTTTCATATTCATATTATTTATTGCATCCATAATGTTACAGTTAAGGTGTTGAGAACATTTTAAGTTTTAACTTAAAACTATGAGATCATTATGGGCCCTGCAGGGCACGGCAATCAAGAGAGAAGAGGGCCATTATAGTGCAACAATAATAATAATACGCTAAAATAAAAATAGAATTGAAATACTAGGTAGATATTTAAAATTTATCATTTAAGTATTCGTTTAGTGTGTAGTAGTGTTTACAAATTAAAAAATCCTTAATTTTATTTATAAAAATAGTTTCTTTTTTTATATTTTTTATCGAGTCTGGGAGTTTGTTAAAAATATTGATAGACATGACGAAGGGACCTTATGAATGCAGCTTAATGCAATATATGGGTAGAGTTAGTGTTTATTTATGGCGTAATTGGTAAAAGTTTATAAGCATGTATACACAATACATATATGTATGTATGTATTATTATATTATTGTATGAAAATATATGTTGTGTATGTATGTACTATGTATAAATTATGTTATAATATATGTACACTTTATTTGTGTATTGTGTTTCGGACCTGCCCACAATGTCTTTGGCACCCAGGGTTGACTGGCAGAGAATGATATATGGCATTAAGTCCGCCCTTTGTGCCCTTTTTTAGAGGATAAAGCTGACAAACGAGCACCCAGTCCACCTGATGGTAAGTGGTTGCTGCGGCCCATAGACATCTACATCTATCCTCGTTTGCGAATCAAAATGCAGATGCGTTGTCACCTGTGAGGACTAAGATGGAATGCCTCATTTCCAGTAAAAAGGGCCTCCGGACCACCTGCACTCACCAAGCGAAACGCAGAGGTAAACCTCTACTTCACGCTGGTATTCTGTGAGGTCGTGGTACCACCCCGGTTCGAGCCGGCCCATCCATGCGACAGCAAAAGCTGCCGCGTGGCTCAACCACTGTTCCTTTACCTTAAGGTGTTACATTTAAGTTTTTAAATAAATAAATAAATAAAAGTTGCTTTACTATTTAACACCTTTGAAATACTTACGTAATGTTCCGTATTCGCACAGTAATATAAACGCTGCGATAAGAGCAGCCCAAATGGGTCTATTTAATGCGGCAAAACATGCAGATTTTATTGCGTTGTATTCTCGGAATGGATACGCCGGCCCCAGGATCATATGTGCTGTAGATAGCGCCATAATTGTGATGAAACTAACGATTGAATATTTCTGGTGAAAAACCGTAAATATGTTATAGGATTTAGTAAAATACAGCCGTCTATTTGAGTGTAGAGAACCAACTGCTGAAGCTATAAATACAGCTTTTTTTTGAGAGATTAGAGTGTAATAAAGTAATCTTTCTAGTGAACTTTCTAATAGAACTAGTTACTTATACTAAACTACAAAATCACATCACATCACATACACAACACACACATACACACACACACACACACACGCGCGCGCGCGCTCGCACGCACGCACGCACGCACGCACGCACGCACGCACGCACACCCGCACACACACACACACGCGCGCTCTCTCACCCACACACACACACACACACACACACACACACACACACCCATACACACACACATACACACACACACACACACAACACACCAAGTCAAAGAGATGTCATGGCCTATAGATGATATTCATGAAACATCCCAAGTGATTAAAATGTAAAATACTTAGTTATTAAGTGGCGAAGCTTGCGAAGTCACTTATTGATTTCACGATGTCTGTCCGTCTGTCCGTCTGTCCGTCTGTCCGTCCGTCTGTCCGTCTGTCCGTCTGTCCCACGATTATCTCGAGAACGGTTTCCAATTTTCAAATTCTGTTTTCAGAAATCGATTACTGATCACCCAGGCATCTGAACCTCCTATTTTGAAACTGATTGCTCAACGGCAACCGTTAGAAACCGCTATAAAGCTGATTGCTTCGCCACTTTGCTATGCTGTTAGCTTGCTAGGTTTATTATATATGGAACTTCTGATACTGCAAACGTGAAATTTAGTAATTACGGAGTCGTACTTACTTTGAAAAATGCCCATGTCTAACAAGGGGTTGCTTACATTATGAGGAAGGGAAAAATAAATCATATTATTATTTATATTGTTACGACTGACAGTTGTGTATTGCAGTAGATGTTCCTGACCATAGAGTCAGTGGCCTCAAGTAATAAAGAAGCTTTCTTATATTTGCGATAAAGCCTTTTATCTTTTAGCTTTAGATATACTTATCGTTATGTTATCGTGAGTGTTCTAATACTTTCCAGTACTAAAAGTGGAAGGATTTGGATTGAACTAGACAGTTCTATGTTCCTCTTATCGAGTATAAAACGTGTGCCGGCGATCGGAGAATAAGTTACTTTGGGAACGCGAAAGTAAGCTCTAAGTACGCTGGAACGCTACCAGCGATCGACCTTCGATATATTTATAATACTAATTGAAAGTCAGTTTTTCGGGAAGACCCAGCAAAAACCCAGCGGGACTTTAAAAAAACAGCTAACAATCATGTATTTTACAATTAACAACACCAAACAAATTAGTTTAGTAGCAATCACCTTTCCCAGGGGTTATTATCACCCATAAATTCCTTAATATTATAATAACCATTTTTATACAAACTTAGTTTAATAAAGTTTTGAACTTTGTGCGAGTAAAATTTTGTAAATTTTCTGGATTTTTTTTTTGTATCATTAAGGACCTTATATTTGAAGGTTAGCGATTTCTGACAACGTAATTAAAAACTTTCTGTGAAAAATACATCCACTTTTCATCCCAATCAGCATTTCTACTCAGCCGGCACATATTGACTTCTAGACAGAATTTCAGTCACGGCCACCGTGTTTAAATAGAGACTAGCTATCTGCGCAGGACATAATTAAAGTGCACGTGTGTAAGCATCGACAAAGGTGTACTCTCTATTCCCTTAACTTTCGTAGTCCAATGGGATAGCAATCCTACATGACCGGTAAGAGATTAGGCGCAGGACCAACGGCTTCACATGCTTTCTGAGGCAGGGGTGTTAACACTGTCGAATCCTTAACTCCGATTTTTTTACAGAAGAAACCCAATAACTGATTTTGGCCATATATTCATAGCATGATCAGTAGTCGCGCATTCGATACATGAACAAACTGTTGGGTACTAGCTTGAGGCCGACTTCATTCATCATATTTATTTCACATCACGAAATAGTGCGGTTATCACACTAAGTTCGACTATTCCTGCTTCTTTAGACATGAGAACTGAGTGAAATGACATTTAAGTTTATGTTTTTTATAATCATCAGAATACATTTCAAGCCCATCTCATGCAATTAATTTAACAAATTTAATCAAATTAAGAACTCTAGAAATAAAATGTTTGATTTTGTTTTGTCTAATATAAAAATTGTTGATATTCTATCATATCCTGATCTTTTGACATGCGTTGATCCACTTCCTCCGCCATTAGGTTTTTCAATAGATTTTACAGATCCTCATATTTTCATAATATAATTACAACCCTGTAATTATATTATGAAAATATGAGGAATGGAACATAATTAATCAGAAGTTTGATGAATTTCGATTATTTTGAAATATTCTGTTAACGGTTTTTTTTAATATATTATGTCGACAACGCTAGTAATTGGCTTGGTCGATGATCCTAGTTTAGAACAGTAGCTGAATTAATATTTGTGCAAAAACATATATTCGTGATTTTCGCGGCTGACTGTCTGTTTTGCAGTGTCTCAAATATATAATTTTTTAAAGAAGGGGACGCAAACTAGCAATTGGCTCACCTGATGGTAAATGACTACCGCCGCCCATGAACAACCGCAACATCAAGGGAATTGCAGGTGCGTTGCCGGCCTTTTAGAAAGGAGTAAGCTGTTGTGGTAATCAACACCTTTTGATATAATGTTACTAAAAATGCTGTTTATACACAAAATGTTTATTATACTGTTATAATATTATTATTGTTATAATGTTTATAAATATTCGGTATGTGAGCACACACGAGAGAATGTTGGCGTCCGTACATGTACTGACTTAAATAAAAACTTTAAACTAAAATTTAAAATGCCTACGCGTGCATAATTTGTTCGGTGTAAACTGAACATCTTCCCGCACAGCAAGGGAGATAAACTAAAAATACATAAAAAAAAGTAAAATTATTTGAGAAAAGTTAGGTATAAAAATTATTCTTCATCGCGTTTAAAAATGAGACTTCGCAATATAGGAGACGTTGCTCGGTCTTGAGTGTTGAACGCGTTCGGGACCGCGGGTGAGGACGCACGCTCGGCGCTGACGGTGACAGGTTGCGTTCTCGGGGCGGGCACTGCAGCGGCGCGCTGCGCTCTCGGGGCGGCCAGCGCAGCCACAGGAGCGGAGCTTAGACCTTCCGTAGTTATGTTATCGAGGCTAATACTTGAAGTGATAGACGTACTTCTTCTTTTTCGTAGTCGTTTGCAGGCAAGGCATATAGCAGCTATCACAGCCACTCCCACCAGGATGTAAATCACGGCGTAATGATGTTTGTCATGGAATGTTATGTTTTCAGCGATCACATTTTGGGTCTTCAGGTTTTTGATGTTTTCGTTCAAGGTGGTTCGGTTGGCTTGGAAACTGTCAGCGTCTTTTTCCAACTCTCCTGTTTCTGGGATAGAGAGCTTGATAATTTGGTTAATAGCAGCGATTTCAGGCGTATAAATTTCAGGTCCGGTTTTCAATTCACTCGTAAATATTTTGTGAGTATAGATTGATAATTCCTCACTTTTGATTGAGCAACCGAGTTCCAGCGCGATGACCCCGGCGTCGCTCAGCCGTTCCACGGTAATTTGATCACCGCAAAAAAATTCTTACGCTGCATTTGTCGCATGTTGTAAATAAGTAATTGTTCGCCTTATTCAATTGAATAAACATGTTACTGCACCCGGTGATGTTTATTTGGCACTGATTTGTGTAATTATTCTTCAAACACAGATCTTCATCTGAATTTCTTTGGTATATGGGGTGTTTGAGGTGGCATAAATGTGCTGAAAATTCGTACATATAACATTCTTGTAAATCGATAGATGTCATTGGGATGTAGATATCCTTTTCTAAATTAATTTCAATGTAATCTGCGATCGGTTTAATGTTCACAAAATTGTTTGTCCGTTTATGAGGAATCGGTATAACTCTGTATAGGTTGTAATTATCTCGGCTGACTAATGGTAATCTGATTTCAAAAATCAAGTACTTATTAGTCATCTTTGTGTTCACTTGAAGAAACTGATATATTTTTTGAAAATCTGATTGTATGTTTGATATAGGTAGAATCAAGTCTTAGGTATTTGTCCAGATATTGTGTTCAGTTCATTTCTCAACTGAGTAGGGCTTATGAGATGAACATCGAACCTTCCATGATATATATCGGTGATAGCGTCTGTCATCATGTTTTGTATACTTTTCAAATTCAGCAGTAAATTGTTCGCTATGACAGACATTGCCAAAAATTGGTTGATGTTATAAAGTTTTTCCAATTCTGTTTTTACTTTGTTTATGTTGCTGTCTAAACCACTAATGTTTGTTGATAATCTTGTGTTGTTTTCTCATAACTTCTTCCATTCTTTTCATCATGTTGTATTCCGCTTCGATAATAGACGTTTGATTCTTGAACAGGGAAGCCAAATGATGTTTATTCTGTCTGACAAGTGTGATATCTCGCTCATACTTTTCTGCGAAATGGTCGTCGAGTCCCTCGTTTCTGTCTGTCGTGCTCGTTTTGTTTACTTTGCGTAATGTTATTGATATCGTCTTTGAATTCGGCTGATTGCACATGTTTTATTAATAAATTAGTCGCTGTTTGTAACTCTGATATTGTTAGGTAGGGCTGCCTCTGTTTAGTTTTATCTTTTTTGACTCGTAGAATCCATGCTAATATTCCTACTAAGCGTGTAAATAAGCTTTGTTTTTCTATAAGCTGCTTTATGTTTTGTTCTAGAACACGGCTAGCACCGACGAAGTTAGTGCCGTTGTCGCAATATATGTGACGCGGCGCGCCTCGACGAGCTGCCATACGACGCAGTGCGGCCAAAAATGCTGACGACGTGAGGTCGGACACGAGTTCGAGCTGCACGGCCTTTGTTGCCATGCACACGAATACAGCCACATAACCCTTGTTTGTTTTTATGCCTCGACTCTTGCCTTGACGTCCACGTAACCCGTGTAGTCAACTCCTATATGATAAAAAGGACGGGAGGGATTTTTCCTGGCTTCAGGCAAATCACCCATGATCTGGGGTTGTATGGTGGGAGCGTGACGTCGACAGGTTATACAAGTTCTTATTAACCTTTTTATTGTTCGATTTCCGCCAACAATCCAGTACTTTTGTCGAATTAACGCTGACGTCAATCGCGCGCCGCCATGAAATGTGATCTTATGCGCGCTATCAATCAGTAATTGTGTAAAACGGCTTCTGTTCGGCAAAATTATTGGGTGTTTCATATTATATGTGATATTTGCGAGTTCTAATCTGCCATCTACTCTTAAGATGCCATTTTTATCTATGAACGGATTGAACTTTGATAATGGGCTCTTTTTCGGTACTTGTTTATTTTTATTCGGCTTGAAGGACCAAGTGAGGAATTATTAATCTATACTCACAAAATATTTACGAGTGAATCATTATAACAATAATAATATTATAACAGTATAATAAACATTTTGTGTATAAACAGCATTTTTAGTAACATTATATCAAAAGGTGTTGATTACCACTACATCTTTTTGGTCCTTCGAGAGTGAAGTGTGATTGTGATTTTTTCGGTGATAGCGAATTGGTTTGTCTGGCCTCCCAGAAGCGGGTCTCACCAGGCAGATTGAGAAGGCGCATATATCGCTGGAAGTTCATCGTCGCACGGACCGCAAACAGGAAGCGATCAGTTCACTTAACACCTATCGAATACATATCAACAACAACACCATGGAAGACTTACAAGCAAATCAACAACAGATGGTTTCTGGTATGGAGCAGCTGCTCAGCAACTTCAAAAAGGACGGCGCCGACCGTAGGACTGCTGCTCATATCAAAAAACGACTGGAGACTTTGGATACTTACTGGCAGGAATTTCACAACCTTCACCTCCAGGTACGTGAGTTGTGTGATGAAAACCATTCCTACATTGTACAGAATCAATACGGACAAGTTCTTGATTTTTATACAAAAACAAAAGACTACATACAAAGTTTCTTACCAAGTGAAGACAAATCAAGACCCTCAACTCCGATCATAAAACCATCAAATTTTAACCCCCCGCCATCAACGTCGTCAGCAACACCGCGACAAGTGGACCGCAGTATTAACAGCAAGCTGGATGAGATGTTGCGTAAGCAAAGTAGCAACTTTAGAGCTTTTAAGCGAACGTTAGCAAACATTGACTTGGATTTGTTAACCGATAACTGGGAATTAGAAGATGCTCTGAAGAACTTGAGTGTTAGATGGAACGCTATTGACTCCCTTCATTGGGAGCTCGACAGCGAGCTAGAGGGTACTAACGTAGCATACGAACAAGAATTTTCTGTCCATGAGAGAAGCTATAGTGACATAAAGAAGGCAATCAACAAGAAAATATGGTCAACAGCTCATCAGGAACAATTTACACCAAAGCTTGATATTCCTATCTTCAACGGAAATTATTACCAATGGGTTCCGCTCAAAAATCTATTTACGGAATGCATTCATAACAATCGCTCCCTTTCCAGAGCTCAAAAAATGCAGTTTTTAAAGAGCAAGGTCAGGGGAGAGGCGGAGCGGCTGATACAACACCTACAGATAAGCTCGGATAATTATATTATCTGTTGGGACAGTTTAAACAACCGATACAATAACCCGAAACTTATATTCACTTCTCATATGAACATATTAATGAGTTTGCCAGTTTCCCATCAAGCATCAGTGACCAACATCAAGAAAATTCACGACACTACGCAGGAATGCTTAAATGCAATAAAAACCTAGGAATTGACATAAGCACCTGGGATCCGATTATTGTTTACCTGTTGACTCAAAAACTCGATAACGAAACTCATCATGATTATGTTCAATCTTTGAAATGTCCACGGGAACTGCCAAAATTACAAGAATTTCTCAAGTTTTTGGAACAAACATTTACGTCGATGGAGTCTGGACGTAGAAAACAAGACAACACTAATGAAAAATCACACATTCCAAGTAATCAAAATCAGTATCCGAAAACTTCGAAATCGAATTATTTCAAGCAATCATACGCCAGTAATCGAGTAACAACCCAGCATCCATCCAACATCTCGTCGAGGAGTTCTGCGTCACCTAACTTACAAGCTGTTAAAAACAAGAATTTCATAACATATACATCCAACTCTGCAGTAAGGATCATGGTCTTTTCTTTTGTCAAGAATTTTTGAACATGTCTCCACAAACAATACGTAAAACAGTAACAAAATTAAATGTTTGCCAAAACTGTCTTTTTAGTCATCAAGGTAAAGCATGCCTTTCAGAGAAGCGGTGTCGTGAATGCAAAGAAAATCATAACACTATGTTACATGACGCCTTCCGGTCATATTCCAACAAGCCGCAAAACAATGCGAATGTGAAAAACAAGTCGTCGATGTCGTCAGAAGTGGAAAATAATCGTGTCAGCATAAGTAACTCAAACGTTACTCAACAAAACAACGATATGACAGAAATTTTGTTAGCGACAGCGATACTCAAGGTGCGGGCCGCAGATGGTACTTATAAAATAATGCGCACACTTATTGATCAGGGTTCGCAAGTCTCAATAATATCTGAAAATGCGGCCCAGCGACTAGCACTTCCTAGACGAAACTGCAAAGGTAGTATTTATGGGGTTGGTGTTAAACTTAATAGCTGTAAAGGAGTACTTCACTTAACATGCTCATCAATGGACGACAACTACGTTTTTGACACGTCGGTATTTATCATGCAAAATCTTATCAAACAATTACCAAATTCAACATTTGCTAAACCTTCGTGGTCATTCTTGAACAATATACAACTAGCTGACCCAGACTTCAACATCAGCAGACCGGTGGATCTTCTTCTGGGTGCTGACATATATTCGAACATTATATTACCTGGAATATGCAGAGAAGAAGATCAATCTGTGCCGATTGCCCAACAGATCCGGCTCGAAGGACCAGACCAAAAAGATGTTGTGGTAATCAACACCTTTTGATATAATGTTACTAAAAATGCTGTTTATACACAAAATGTTTATTATATTGTTATAATATTATTATTGTTATAATGTTTATAAATGTTAGGTATGTGAGCACACACGAGACAATGTTGGCGTCCGTACATGTACTGACTTAAATAAAAACTTTATACTAAAATATAAAATGCCTACGCGTACATAATTTGTTCGGTGTAAACTGAACATAAGCTCTTTTTTGAATTTTGACGCGATGTGCGTTCGTGAAACTTGGCGGCTGGAATTAATACGAACATTTCCTCAGAGCACTCCCCGTAGTAGATGCGATAGAAAATGCACAAGTATGCAATATCCCTACGCAGCGCTAGTGAATCGAGCCGTTTAGAAAGAACTCGGTCGTTGACGTTTCGTACCGCACTGTGATGGATGCGATCAAGTGGAAGGAGCTGACACTGGGGATACCAAGCCCAGAATTGGGAACAGTATTCCATGTGAGGCCGAACCAGCGCACTGTTAAGTTGCAGACGGTATACCGGCATCAAAAACTGTCCCGCTAAGTTAAGCACACCAAGTTTTTCAGAGGCCAATTTGGCCTTCTCTTCCAAGTGACCACGAATCTGCTCGCCACTCGATATCTCGAAGCCAAGGATTCCGATACTAGCTAAGGCAACAAGAGGAGTGCTTTAGAACTGAGGAGATACGACAATGGGGTTCAGTTAATCGGTAAACGCCCAAACTTGTGTCTTCTGAGGATAGAATTGGACTAGATTTAGTCGCCCCCTATCCGAGAATTTGTTCAGCAAATACTCGACTTCAGACACAAGTTTGTACTGGTACTCGGCGACGTTATCCCGTGAAATATTGGCACGGCTGGTGTTTACAGCATCATTACTACACTACACCATAGCAATGAATGTTACCGGTTTGCAAAATAGCTTGGAGATAGCATGCAGCCTTGTGGAACACCAGCGTTAATAGGCTTGTAGTCTGAGCACGCACCAAGTATTTGCAAGAAAGCTGGTGATCCAATTGCACAATTTCTCGAGAAGCTCATAGGAAGGGAGCTTTAAATAAAGCGCTTGGTGCCAAACCTGATCGAATGCCTTCGCTATGTCTAAACTAACGGCCAATGCCTCCCTCTTGGACTCTAATGCTTCCGCCCATCTATGAATCAGGTAGACCAGAAGATCACCAGCTGATGGCCTCGACGAAAACTCTATTGTTGGTCACTAATCAGCTGGTTATCCTTAAGGTACCGCATGAGCTGGCAGTTTAAATTGGATTACATTATTTTGGAGAACAAGGATATGATTGCGATAGGCCTGTAGTTAGACGGGTGTGAGCAGTTGCCTGTTTTAGGGATCAGGTGGAAAAAAGCCGTCTTCCATGATTCGGGACTACGCCTAGGTAGTAGGAGAACCGTAAAAGATGCGTAAGAACCGGTGTCTACTCCGAAACGCACAGCGCACTCTGCACAATTGCGGGGATTCCGTCAGGGCCACTTGACTTGTGGATATCCAAGGATAAGATTGCTTTGCGAATCAAGCGCTGTGAAAAACGCACATGGAATGGAGCACTCACACCGCGGGATCGTCAGCGGTGTGTTTCACCCGTCATCGAGAGTTGTGTTGGACGCAAAGTAAATGTCCAGCAGATCGACTTTCTCCTTTGCTGCATGAGCCAGTGAGTCGCTCTCCCTGTGCAGAGATGGATGAGATGGCTGACAGATGTTCCCTTGGACAGCCTTGGCGATAGACCAGAATGCACGGGTTCCCGAAGTAAAGCGAACTAGTTTCTCGCCAATTCTTCCTATGTGCTCTGACTTTGCCTTGGCAATGACTCCCTTGAAAGACCTGGAGGCGGAATTATACATACTTTTAAGAGCGCTGGTGTTGACATCACGGAACGTTGATGCATCAGCCTAGGCCCGGTAGCACTCTTGCTTATAGCGTGATGCTATTTTACAGGAGCAACTAAACTATGTCTGAGATCTGCCTTCGATGGGCACCACACAGGAAGGAATAAATAATTCCATACCCTGAATAACTACAGCAACAAAATTAACAACAACGTTGGAATCTTACGGCTAGAAGCAATCCCATCCCCAAGGGTATAATGCTAAGAAAGACCGCATCCCATCCCAATCATCAACCGACCTATAGTGCCAAACACGGCGGCGACCTGCAGAAAGCAAGCGCGATTTCAACGTGAGTGGCACTACACTACGGACTAGACAATGGTCTGAGGAACCAAGAGGGCCATCGACGGAGACCTGATATCTGTCCGGATGAGCGATAAGCAGAAGGTCCAACAGGGAAGGTGCATGAACCTCCACATCCAGAATCCGCGTAGTAACCAGTTGTGTCAGACCATATGTGGCAAAATCATGAACAGATCTCCCTGTTTAACCGATCATGGTTAAACGTAAACCGAGCCATTCGGCGTGGTGGGCGTTAAAATCGCCAAGAATTGCGATCTCTGTGAATGGAACCTATTTTAGCAAGGAATCTGTAGCCATTTGGACGAGGTCGATGAGTTGGTCTGTTTTGGCATCACCACTATGGGATCTATAGAGGCACCCGAAGAAGCACGGATAGCTGTCGCTGTCTACGCGTAGCCAAAGGATTGACAGGTCCAAACAATCAAGACTGCCGAGGCGTCGAGAATAGACTGATGTCCTCTCTGACATATACGCAAACTCCAGTCCGATGCACAAAGGGGTGTTCCAATTTGTACGCCGGGTAGGGCAGACACGAAGTGTCAGCTGGAAAGACACCTGCGTTGCGTTTAAAAAATAGCAAGGCCGACTTCGTCATCTCGAGATGGTAGTGGACGGCGTTTAGGTTCGAGTGAAGTCCCCTGATGTTTCAGAAATTCACGGGTAGCGTATCAGAGGCTACCTTGGTCTTGTTGCTCAATTTGCCCCAAACAGTCATTGTTTTGAGTCGAGTTTTGCTCCCTCCCCACCCTCCCAAATACGCGGGCAGCCTGCCTGAATACGCTTGGAGTGGCACGCTTGCACTAACCAGCCGAAACGCAGAAGCAGAGCATCCAATTCACGCCGGTATTTTGTGAGGTCGTAGTACCAACCTGGCTCGAGCCAGCCCGTACGTGCAACAGAAATAGCTGCCGCGTGACTCTACCACCGTAAGAAAAGTAAAGCTTCATCAAATCCTTGTATTGGGAATTTTATATAAATATTTTGAGCATTTTCCAAGAGATAAGGGATTATTTAATAAGGAATTGACTGATGTAAACCTAACACAAGGTGAATACGGACGATTTAATTTTCTCAACTTATTTTCCTTTTAAGCCCTTTCTTCGTAAACGGGGTTCTTTGGTTTAAAACAATTAAAATGCACTCACTACCAACAGCTTTCAACTGCTCTTGTGAATTTTCTTCCAAGAGCCTTAACTAAACAAACACAACGTAAAATAGGGTGCTAACTAAGACGATCACGCCATAAATATAATAAACGGCCTATAACTAAACCTTCAGTAAGATCCTTGGAAATATCAATATATATTTGTTTACATGGTCACATACTTTAAAATTATAATAGATGGTCATTTATATACAAATTTGCAAAGCAGTAGTATTCATTGCTATGCGGACGATACACAGGTGATGCTTTTTCTACCGGCCGTGCCAATATTTCTCAGGATCACGTAATCTAGTATCGGAACAAACTTGTGTTTTAAGTTTAGTTGTCATTAAACAAAGTCTCGTATTGGGAACGACTAAATATAGTCCAGTTTAACCCTAAGAATACTCAGCTTTGCACGTTAAAAGGGGCCTCTTTTTTGTACCTCTTCAATTTCAAGGCACTTCCCTTGCTGCTGCAACTACCAAAGGACTCCTAGGCGTCATATCAAATGATGTGCAGTTTTGTGGTCACTTGCTAGGGAAGGCTAAATTGATCTCTAAAAACCTTAGCGTGCTCAGCAGAGCGGGACAGTATTTTTTTTTTCAGGCATTTTCTTCCTAGCGCAACCTCTTTGTGGAGTCGTTTTTAGTCGTTACCGATACGACATAGGGACCTTCCAGAAAATATTATAATATTCCAGTAATTCTGTGTTAGTACTAATTCTTTGATATTCTTTGTTATCTGCTAACTGTAGATATCTGTTATTGTTACTGGGATTTGAATAAAGAAACACAGACAACACAACATAACAAATTAAATTTTCGCACCAAAATGTAACATTTCTCACTTTCATGACTTACTTGATATTGACAAAATTCATTACTACAAAGTTATCATATTAAACGAAGAATAAGAACTCTGAAAAGAAAAAAAAATGTAATTGATCATATTGACCTTACCATGGATATAACGTTTCTGTAGCTGGCTGGTTTATACACGGAGAGAATATAACCTGCTATTAGACCTACGAAGTAAGGAGCTGCTCGCAAATGACTCCGTACATACATCGGTGAGCTCAATACGTATTTATTAACATTTTCAATTAACCTGCAATAGAAATTACAAATAACTTACAAATCTCAAATAGAGACATAAATTATGTTATACAGGCATAATTATATAAACAAGGTTCTTTAAATTATATACAGTAAACTAAGCCATTTTCTTCAGATAAGCTCGCTTATTACTCTTATTGATATATAAAAAGTTCTACCACCTCTCCCTAATTCGTAGTTGGTGAGCTATCTGCTTTTAGTTTTTCGCGCCTTGATTGACTTGAACATGCATAAAAGTTGAAAGAAAATTAAAAAAAAAAACAACCAAGTGCGCGTTGGACTCGCGCATGAAGGGTTTTGTACCGTAAACATTCTAGTTGGTAGTTTCTAAAGCCCCTTTTAATTTTTAATTTATTTAAATTTTATTATTTGTTGTTATAGTGGAAACAGATTACACATTCTGTGAAAATTTCAACTGTCTACTTATTACGAATCATGAGATACAGCTCGCTGATAGACATATGGACGGACGGACGTACAACGGAGCCTTAGTAATAGGATTACCCTTTGGGTACGTAATCCTAAAAATTAAGCCGCATAAAACTTTGGTTCAAAATTTGACGAGAATGGGGGTTCATTTAGGGAATGTTTTATTCACATATTCAGGAGGTTCATCAGGAAAATACTGCAGCCTATCTCCTGGTTTATTTTCCCCTTGTCGCCTCTTATGTTACCCATGGGGTATGATATAGGATATGGTGTAGTGGATTTCCTTACACCACCATTCATGGTTAACAATCTGTAAGGTAACACATAAACTATTCTATAAAATATATTAAAAAAGAAAACTCACTCTAAATCAAAGAAGAATTTAGGGGGCAGCTGATTTATGTAGGTATAGAGTCCAGGTAGTAAAATTGAAAGGATGGTGGTGAGGCCAAATAAGTACTGACCACCGCGCCGGTTTTTCAGATACAGCCAGTATATCATCGTACTAACCACAGCCAAATGATAATCCGCCGGTACATACCACGTAGTCCCAATACACTGAAAACATTTTTATAGCATATTCTTATTTATCGTATAACAAAGTCATTCCGTCACCAATATCGCGTTACTTACAATATTTTCACTGTCGATATAGTTGCCCAACATTAGTAGACTCAACCACCAATTTCTCTTGCACGATTCATGATCGTTTTTAGCATATATATACCAAAGTGGACCACCGTGAAGGTAGGGCATGGCGGTGATTGCTATTAAGATTACAACAATGAAAAGCCATATCAGCCTGTAATAGAAATTAAAATTGTAGTAATAAATATCAACTATAGTATACTTAATAAAAGTACAATATTTTTTTACAAAAAAAAAATCTCTTATAAGTTAAATTATATATAGAAGAGATGATATAACTTATATGTTGCGGCAAGCCAATGTGTACTATTTCTGACCAAAGTAAGACCATCAAATAAGCGTTAAAAATTAATACCATTAAAAACATAACTTGTAGAAAAAAACCAAGTCTCGCAACTCAGTTAATAACAAGTCGGTTAATTTATTCAGTCCCTACTTAGGGGTCCTTCTGTCTCAAGTTATTACGTACCTAGCTAACCTAGCAACATCTTATAGTGACCACATCTATATTAAAAATCTTATAAGTTTTAAATAAATAGATTTACTTGGCCATCGCATGAAAGCACAATGTATCTCACAAGTAATACATATTATATTAAATTAGATTGTTTAGTGCGATTGTTAAGTCAATATATTATGTATTTAAAATATAAAAGAGTTGTAATATTCATATACGATTATGAAAAAAGTCTACGTACTTAACAATCATTACAGCGTGTCAAACTGAAATAAAAAAGGAATATCCCATATTTCTTTAAAAAATTAAAAAGAATAATAATGAGAAAGAATATTAATCAGAAAATACACGGGTAAGGTTAATGCACTTTTAAACACTGTCATAATAACGCAGCTCTATAATATAATCACAGTTTTCGGCGACAAACCCTAAAATATCCTGCATTGAAATATAACAGACACGTTCAGCGAAATTGACATGCTCATCTAGTGTATTAACGAATACTTTGAATTGAAAAATAAAACAATAATGGAAAGAGTGAGGATATTACTTCGTTTCATAAACTACAATTTATTAACATGTTACTGTAGAGATAATAAACGAGATGATTCAGCAATTTATTAAAAAAGGTTTTGAAAAAGAAACAAAGCACTAAACGACATAGTGTATCACTGCATAATTATTTTGAATGTTGCGCAATTGAACTGACTTCACATAAGTTAAGGTCATTAAATAAATATGTAATAATGTAATTAAATAAAATGACTTCATATAATTATGTATTGGTTTGTATAAAGAATTCCTAATTCTGACATTAATGTTTTCTTTGATAAATTAGAAATCCTCTCTCTAAATTGATTTGCAAAAAAGAAATACGTATAACATTATGTGGTAATTTTAATAGAAATACCTTGAAAAATAACACGACGTCTAATACGTTTGAAAATGTGCTATTAAATTTCAATTTGAAGCTTTGAATAAAAAAAACAAATAAACTATGTAGGGGCTCATATCTTGACAATTTTGCTGATAACATACACAAACTATGAATTTAAAGAATTTGGGCTTACCTGACATTAATTATAATTAGTTAAATTACTCTATTGCTGGAAACTTTCCAAATCAGTGTTGGTACAAAAACAAACAAGGCTAATTATAAAAATATTTAAATATATTTAAAAATACAAAAAAACCTTAGCTCCTATGAAATAAAAAATCAAGAACTTTAATAAAAAATAATATATTTATTATATATAATTTTATGCTTTCAATACATACTTATATTCAATATATACTTATGCATACTTCAGGCGAAGATAAAATGGACACCTTGAGTTATAAGAGCGTGTACAAAAAGAAAAAATAAAAACTTTTAACTTATAAATTAAAACCGACCACAGAAAATAGAATTAATTATGAAACGTATAAAAATGCCAAAAAAGGATTATCATACTCCCACCAAAGGCACAAAACAACTGACATAAAAAACGCAAACAAAAAATGTCGTGCAACGTGGAAAATAATAAACAATAACAAACAAACAAAACCTGAAGAAAATATACAAAAGATAGTTATGCATCCCGGCTTTCCCGGTATTGCAATGGCAACCATCACAGTTCAAGCGTAAGCGTGAGTGTAGATTGCTGAATTGCGTCTGGAAGACGGGTAGCTCTTCGTATGCATATTGATAATTACTGTTCTTTAGCTTAATGTTCTAGAGTAAGTATAAGGGTAGTCTTAGTTACGCTTACACATGTATTGGATATATAGTTTTAAGTTGTGTATTACATCGCGTATTAATTATGTTATGTAGTCTTACGTATAAAATAAAATCTTTTAAAAAACGTCCTTGGGCAAATGCGAATCATGACTAGATTATTTTAGAGAATAACAGTGTAATTACAAAAAAAAAATGTCACAGCCAGTAAACTAAATGACTTCATCTTAGACCTGAAAGAATGAAATTATTGTCATATTTATGCTGCTCAAAGTATCTCATGATCATCATCATCATTACAGTCCTTCACAAGTCTACTGCTGAACATAGGCCTGCCACAAGGAATGCCCAAATTTGTACACAGTTTATCACATATGACAAACATAAAATTATAAAACAGTTAAAAATATTATGTATATGATGAAATAAATACTAAGGTTATCAAATTTTGTGCGGAAGAATTAGTCCATCCTAAACGTTTATTTTCAATTTTATATTACAAAAAAATATTTTCCCATAAACATCTTAAAAAACGTTTGTAAAGCCTCTAAATAAAACGGTGAGCAATAAAAATTTAATAAAGATAGGCTGATAGCACTCCTCTCGTTATTTTCAAAAATAAAAGAAAAACTATATAAAACAGGTTGTGTTCCTTATTTAAGCAACACAAATATTTTACTATGGAACAACGTGGGTTTCAAACTTAATCGATTTACTTCATCGGCTATTTATGAATTGATTAAATATGAATAAGAGTATACCCGTTTATGTTATATTCACGGATATGACTAAAGAATTTGATCTTGGTAACAATGGACGATTACTATATAAACTAAAAATGTACAGTGTAAGGAGGAATACATTGCAATTATTGGAATCACACTTATCGGACAGTATGTATAGTCAATGTGTAAACCAATGTCTTTCACGGTATTACTCAGTTCCAAAATAAAGCCATTAAAAATGATCGGTGATAAAGCTGTTGGATCCAGTTTATTAATCATCCGATAGGTAAATATTATTATAGTCTGACATTTGGGTGTGTAAAATTTAGGGCCAATCCTGTCAGAGCGTTCCTTAAATTAAACTAATTTTTACGTATTTTATCGCGTTTTGTTTTGCGGTAGTGGGGGTTATAAATATTGAAAATAACAACGGAGATAGAATACCGCCTTGAGGAACACCAGCATGCAAGTTACACCAACTTGATGAAAACTCGTCAATGCGAACTGACTATTAGCGGCCTAGAATATAAGATGAGAACCACTCCAAAGCCTCAGATGAGGTCATAGAAAGGGAAAGGATAGATTGTAGGTTGTCGTGACTGATTGCATTAAAGGCGTTATAGAAGCCAACTAAAGCTAGCAAAGTGACTTTAGTTTTCCCTATGCCTGCCTTAATGTCACCAGTATCTTTGAAGAGCGCGCAAACAGTGCTATGACCTGGCCTGAAGCCATACTGTAAAGGGCTTAATTTGTTATTCGAAAATATAAACTGTAATATCTGTATGTGTACACAAGCTTTTCAGGACTATCTAGCTCTCAGACTCTCTTGTGGATAAAAAGGGAAGAAAAGATTAAGTTTGGAAGTGATTGGGTAAAAAAGGAATAGAAATCTTGGACAGAGGAATAACGTAAGCTTTACGCCACAATTCCAGAATTCAGAGCGAAGTTAAATACATCGGAAATAGCAGGAAAGAGGTGCTCTATGATATTAATAATCATACGGCGACTGATATTGTCACAACTTATATAGAATTTAACTTAATGGAGAGTATTACCTTCCTTATCTTATTCCTCGCTATTGGAGAGAAACGAAAGAGAGTGATATTAGGACAAGATAAACCCATTAACTGACTAAAAGTTTGACACTTGGTTTGGAGATCCAAAGATATGTGTGAAGAAAAGTGACGATTGATGTCATCCAAACCAATTTTCCCTTGAAAATCAGAATGGATCATCATCATTTGCCAATACCCATAGTTACAACGAACTTCTAGATATTTGCGGAGGGAGAAGAGATATTGCTAAGAAAATATCGGAATTTTGCGTTGCGTATTATATGGTTACAACGATTACTTGCATTTTTAAATATGGACTAATTTTCCTCACACCGCGCTTTTCTATACTTCTAAAAGGCCGGTTCCCTACGCCTCATCGCAATGCGGACATCTGTTGTCATTCAAGGTGCAGACAGCCACTTTAGTTTTTTTTTTTAGGAGCATGCATATATATGTATATATATATGAGTGTGTGTGTAATACACATATATACTTGTACTAAGTACAGACGTGTAAATAAATACATAAACATACATGCGTACAGTACATATAAATATTATCTATGTCAGAACTAATATGAAATATACATATGTATGTAAAAGAAATATACATATGTATGTAAAATTAAGAACTGTGTTAGTTCAATCCTGCAACGTCTTTTTCACATGCTTACGGACTTTATTTTTAAAACAAAATTGGAAGCTTTTTAATATCAAGAGGAAAGTCTTTCCGGAGTCTGGTGGCCGTCAGGGCGAAAGCGTGAGATAAGTAACCAGTACGGTGTAAAGGAGTGAGCAACTTAAGATTAGCCGAAGAACGGAGAGAACAATTGAAACCGAAAGAGAAACATTTTTATTAAATATAGATTATAAATAATACTTATTGAAAGACAGTATTTTGTCCAATTACCACTGGTTTGACAAAGACCTCAGTGCTGGGAAGAACCAACAAGAAACCCAGCGCGATTTTTTGTAAATAACAGCTTACAATCATGTATGTTACACAATTAACCACACAAAACAAATTAGAAATAACTTGGTAGCCATCACCTAATTCCCAGGGGTTATTACTCTGGGCACGCCACTATAGCGGCGATAAGACCCCTCTTTTAGGAGTGGCTTGAGAGACGCCACGGCGTCCTCACCTTCCGCCTGACGCAGGTCCTCACCGGACACGGTGTGTTCGGGAGGTTCCTGCACCGAATCGGGCGGGAGGAAACGCCCGGGTGCTCCCACTGCGAGGATCGACCGGAGGACACGGTGGAGCACACCGTGGAGGTGTGCCCTGCTTGGGCGGAGCACCGCCGTGTCCTCGTAGCGGCGATAGGCGGCGGCGACCTCTCGCGTCCGGCCCTGGTCGAAGCCATGGTCCGGAGCGAGACGGAATGGGATGCCGTCACCACCTTCTGCGAAGCAGTGATGCTAGCGAAGGAGGTGGCGGAGCGGGAGAAGGAAAGAGCAACAGCTTTCATTCCCGGCCGCCGCGGGAGACGCGCCGGGCGTCGGGGGCTACGTCGTGGCCCCCGGCCAGCGTAGGCGCGGGCCTGTGGACGGCGAGCAATGGGTAGCTCGCCGTCCGTCCGTCTAACGACGACAGGCCGTGTCGACGGCGCGTTTTGTTCCACGCGCGCCTAAAAGAGCTGTCAGCATCGTGAAGGGGCCCGCAAGGGCCGACGCCTGCCGGGGCTGCGGGCTGTTCGAAAGAGATACCGCGGCTCCGGAACGTAAGGGCACTGAAGGAACACGGATGGTTTTTAGTCAGTAAAAGTCTGACACTCCCTTCCGCTCCACCTACAGCGAAAGGCGTCATTAGATGATTTTCCATCCGCAAAAAAAAAAAAAAGGGTTATTACTCGTAACATCCATAAAATCCGTAATATTATAGTAACCCTTTTTATACAAAGGAGACAGTCGTTTTTGACCCACTAGAAATTTTAATGAATTTTAATGTTATTAAACACACAAAAAAGATGCCAATTTAATAGAGTAAATGGCCTACAAATTTTATGAAAATCTAAATGGAATCAAGAAATCAGAAAAAAAGAAATGTTTTGATATTTGTGTTCAGGTCATTGGTTCTGCTAATGTAATATTAAAAAAAAATGTAGTAGAGATGTGCTAATTCGGAAAAAACTCGACGCGAGTTAATTTGAGTCGAATAGTATTCGAGTTACGCAACTCGAATTGGCTGAACGAAGCTGTGTCAGTTTGTTACAAAATATTTTTATATTTTGTTCTTCCATCCAACAAAATTATTATTACTAAACTTAAAACGTAGTGATATATTTTTGGTTTGCGTATACGCAAGATCTATAGATCTTCATAATATAATATCACTAACTTTATGACAATGATACTTAATCAGTTTATTGATATTACATAATATATCAATAAGTTGTTCAAATTAATAAGTCGAGTTAATCACTAATTTCTAGACAGACACTGCATTGACCGTAAGATAAAGATGCGACTCAAGTAGAATTTTGTGACTCGAATAACGCGAATTAATAATAATTTATCATGTCACTCGAGTTGTACTTGAGTTTTTGAGCTATTTGAACTGACTATTTATAGTCCCTGTACCGATTAAAGTTTATCACTCGAGTTGAGAGTAGCGATTACTTTAGTTAAAGCATTTTTAAATAGGTACCTTTATTAAAAATGTAAAATGTGACAATGTGATATAAAAAACAAATATTTATTTATTTGTAGTGTTTCCATGCTTTTTTTTCATATCTGTAGTATTTCAAAATCTATAAACTGCTTTTTACATATATTACAAAATACAAATCGCTTCCATCTCGATTTTTTTTTTAAATAATGCAACACTGACGATTTTTGTTTTGTTGCGTCATTGTTATCACTGACTGAAGCTGTGGTAGCTCAGATCGTTAGCGCTCGCTGTAAGCTTCACAAACTCGACCAATCCGGGTTGGATTCCTGCCAGCACCAATGACATTGTTAATTGCAATTTAACGTGCTGATTTACTACGTGCTGGGCGGTGAAGGAAAACATCGTGAGGAAAACTGCATGTCTGAGAAATAAGAAAAAATATATTTCACAGATATGTGAAGTTCGCCAACACGCATTGGGGCAGCGCGGCGGACACTTCCTTGCCCTGAAACCCTCTCAGAAATGAGAGGAATCCTGTGCCCAGCAGTGGGACGTAAATAGGCTGCAACTTTACTTTTAACTTTACTGCTATCACTGATACTTTAAACAAACAAGTATGTTTAAATCATATTTTATATTATGCACTATTTACACGAAGTAACAAAAAATAAACAACAATGAAAGCAGAATCACGATAAGAAAAATCAAACTAAGTTCATATTTGTTTACAACATGCCAAGATGCAAGTTTGAATTTCGATGTAACCAGTGACGTCACCTGCGGCGCCTTATTCTATGTGAATTAGTTGATTAGATGATAGAACTAGTGGATTAGTGAACTGAAATCTATCTAGTGCTCTCTGAATCCACACGGTGCGTCGAGTTGACTCGGTAACTCGAGTGCAAGCGGACTAGAGTAAAATTTATTTTCACTTGAGTACCGAGCTACACAAATTCACTCGATGGCATCGAGTGGAAACAGAGTTCTAGTTGCATCACTTCAAAACATAACTTGTATAAAAAATCAAGTCTCGCAACTCAGTTCTACCGTAAAAAGTTGTGAGATCCATGTAGTTCTAAGTCAATTAATTTATTCAGTCTCTGCTTAAGGGTCCTTCTGTATTAAGTTATTACGTAATAGCTAACCTAACAACATCTTATAGTGACCATATCAATAATAAAATCTTTTATGTTTTTAATAAATAGATTTACTTGGCCATCGCATGAAAACTCAATGTATCTCTCAAGTAATACAATTATATTAAATTAGATTGTTTAGTGCTCACATGCTATTTAGATAGCAATAAATATAGAAAAAATAATATATACAATATTCATTATATTTTTTAAGGTGAATCGCTTAGAATAAATGCCTTTAAGGCTGAAATCTTGCAGAGCTGCTCGTAGGCAGAGACAAAAAAGTATATGGATATTGAATATAACTACAATAGTTATATATCATATCTCATAACATTAAAATATCCATGTTATGTTATTATCAAGTTATTTTGAAATGGTAATGACTGATAATACTAACATCTTAAATTTTACTCCTTGTAATTTGTTCTTTTTTATCGTTTTTTGTGGTGTATAATAAAGTATAAATAATAATAAAGTAACCGCTAAGTGGTAATGTAAGAATATTCACTAGCCCACATAGTCCCATGGATGTCGTAAGAGGCAACAGAGTGAAACTCAAACTATAAAAAAGAACAAACTACAAGGATTAACCTTGTAATTTGTTCTTTTTTATCGTTTTTTGTGGTGTACAATAAAATATAAATAATTATATAAAAGTATAAAGATTTTTTTTATAGAATTAGGGTGACAAACAAGTATATAGTCCACCTGATGGTAAGTAGTTGCTGTGGCCCATAGACATCTACATCTATCTTCGATTACGAATCGAAATGCAGATGCGTTGTCACTCGTGAGGACTAAGATGGATTGCCTCGTTTCCAGTAAAAAGGGTCTCCGGATCTCTACACTCACCATACGAAACACAGCAGCATTAAGCTGCTATTTTACGCTGGTATTCTGTGAGAGCGTGGTCTATTTATATAGCTCCAGCATGGCTCTACCACGCTAGCCCACATAGTCCCGTGGATGTCGTAAGAGGCAACAGAGTGAAACTGAAACAGGAGATGGGCAGTGACATATTTCTGATAACAACTCATAAAAACTGCGGTTGCCTACCCGGTTGCGGTATCCTGCCAAGTGCGGAAACTATAGAGAAATCCTCCCAATAAGGCAATCTTTGGGGGAGCTTATAAAAAGCAATGGGCTTTATAGACTGTAATGGATGTATATGGTAGTATTCTAAGAGAACATGGTCAATATTGCGTCGTCTACATCGTGGCTTAATTACGTTTTCAACTTCAAGTTATTTAATGCTGCTTGTATATAAAGCTGCAACAAGAATGAGTCGACTCCACCGGGATAGAACTAGGCTCTAATATAATACTAGAGTGACACAGGAATAAGTTAAATGTATAATTCATATCTAATAATAAGTTAAAAATTTGTTCATACCTGAAATATCGTTTTAAGATAATTTTAAATGGGTTTATCGCTCTTCCTGTCTCTGGTTTGAAGCTTTTCATTAGAAGTAGTCCAGACATCATAAAGTACGTATCTACAACCATGGACAAGTGCGAGAAAAAGCTTGCTAAACGTTCGAAATTCTGAAATAAATAGTTAATTAAAATTCATAGATGAATTTACAGATACTCTAAATTTAATCTATAATTTAAATTGTTTTTAAATTTAGTGTTCGATTTTTTTTTAGAATTCAAAGAGGTCATAATTAGATTTTTTCTAAATAAAATTGAAGTGACAAACATACTTTCAGTCCACCTAATGATAAATAGACATCAGATGATCCCGACCAGAAAAAGCCCGGGACACCACGGGCTGCATTACTACTGACCGGGGGTGTGTCACATTGTGCTACAGCGACAGTTTCAAGAGGCTCTCAACAAGACGTTACTTCCGAGTTTCTTTACTACTGGGATCACTCATTTGGTTCTTAAAGACCAGGATACCACAAAACTTAGCAAAAACCGCACTGTTTGCACCAAATGCTAATTCTTAAAAACAACACTAGGGGGCACTCGGCACGGTGCATTCCTAAACTGCATGACGTGTAGACAGTAACGGGACCTTTTTTCGAGGCGCCGCGCGCCACGCCCAATGCAGTGAAGCTACTCGAACTGCGTGGTCGCGTACCGAATAACCTTTAATTGTGTCATTTTTTGTTAGTACGTTTTACGTAACGACGAGGGTTTTGTTGAGTTGAGTGACTAACTTGAGGTTTAAGAAATTTATTTCCCAAAAGAGTATACACTCACTTACTGAGAAATATAAAAGAAAACAAATAAAATGTGATTTGAGTAGGCATAACATATCTGTGAACTTACATTAAATATTAAACATGAATATAAAATCTTGCACAAAATATAAAAAAGACAGAGGGTAGTTTAAGAATATTTCATAGGCGCTTACTATTAAAAATACAAGCAAGAAACAAAACGCAGTCAAACTCCCAGTACAATAACCCGTTAGGTCACGCAAAATAAGATTAACTAGATGTGTTAAGAAATTTATTACTGCTCGTAAAAAAAAAATTGTGTATCACTAGTTAGGTATAATGTGATAAGCTGTTAATTATTATAGTATATGTAAGATACTTTAATTATGTTTTGAAATGAGTATGCATTTATTTTAGTGTAAATATATTATATATTTCAATATTTTGTAATGTTTATTTTTTGTTAGTTTTGTGTAAGTTGTATTAATATTGTATACATTTAACTAATTTTTGTGCTACTATGGACCCAATATTGCTGTAATTTGGTGTGAATATATATTCTTATTTACAAATATTTCACTGTTCCATTATGTAAATTCTATATGTAATATTTTAATAGATTTTGTTTTTGATGTAAAATTTTAATTGTCGCTTAAATGTAATAATGGTCTTAGAATCCTTTATATCTTTTGGCAGTTTATTATAAAGTTTTGCACCCTCATACAATATGTTTCTTTTACCGTAATTTTTACGTGGAACGTATAAGCTAATATTATTTGCACTTCTAAGCATCCGATCATGCAATTGTTGTTTTTTAGTGAAACTTATTTAGCTGCGCACATTTTTGTATAATATTTTACGTATAAGCAAGCAGGTGAAATACGTATATGTCTGATTAATGTTCATAATTTTAGTTTCATCATATAATTTTTTTGTGGGTGTTAAGAAATCATAATTAAATAATACTTTTACTAATTTGTTTTGCGCAATTTGAAGGGGTGCTAAGTTAGTTTTCGTTGCTGAGCCCCATACTTCAATCAAATAATCTATGTGTGGCTTTACCAGAGTATTATATACTGTATATCGCACTTGACGCGGTAAGACATAAACAAAGCTACGAATTATCCCAGTTAGTGAAGTAAGTTTATTTTAATCTTATTTAAATGTGGCTTCCAAGTCAGTTGACTATCCAACAACAAACCAAGATATTTCTCTTTGTCTATTCTTTTTATGGGTTGGTCATTAATAGTTAATGGTGGATAGGTAGTAATTTTTTTGTTTTTAGCTAAAAATATTATGTAATTCGTTTTATTTGCATTTATTGTGAGAAGATTCAATTGGAACCAAGTGTTAATTAAATTTAAGTCGGTTTGTGCATCTAATATGATGGTTTCAATATGATGTCCAAAGTAAAATAAGCATGTGTCATCAGCGTATAAAGTTACGTCTCCCTTAAGGCCGATTTCGTGCAGACTATTTATATAAATAAGAAATAGCAACGGTCCTAATATTGACCCCTGAGGAACGCCGTAGTTGATAAGCTTAGGTGAACTCTGACTGGAACCAATTTTGACAATCTGATAACGATTTGATAAATAGGAAACAAAAATATCATATGCCGTACCTCCGATGCCAATATCTCTTAGTTTATTTAACAATAATGGATGACTGACTGTGTCAAAAGCTTTTTTAAGATCAATAAATATACCTAACCCTATTTGTCTGCCGTCAATTTTAGTTTTTAATTTTGTGATAAGATCTATTGTTGCCGAGAGCGTGTTGGACTTTTGTCTAAATCCATATTGCTTTTCATATAAGAAATTTATCGATGATAAATATCTATCCAAGCGAACATATAATACTTTTTCAAAAATTTTGGATACAACAGGTAGCACGGAAATAGGACGATAGTTACCTGGGTCAGCTTTGTTTCCAGATTTAAGAATCGGTGTTACTTTTGCAATTTTAAGATTATCCGGGAATACACCTAGCTTCAGACATTTATTTATACAGTTTGTTAGTTCTATGATTATTAGATCTTTAACACACTTAAGGCATTTTGTAGTAAAACCGTCTAGCCCGGAACTAGTATTATTGTTTAAGTTGTTTATATACTTATCGATTTCATCTACCGTTGCCGGGGTTAGTTCTAATAAAGAATTGGTATTTGTTAAAGATGATCTCTTTTCATATTTGCCTAAAGTGGGTTGTTTGGGAATTTGACTAGCAAGAGTAGAACCAATAGTTGCAAAGAAGTTATTGAAATGTTCACAAATCTCCCCCTCATCAAATATATCCCCATTAGGAGTATGAAGTCTATGTGGCGGTTTCGTTTCATTAATTTTATTGTTGGAAAGATTATTTAAAAGTGTCCATGTTTTAGCAGGTTTGTTTTTACAACTGTCAAAAGCTTTCAGGTAATACTGTTTTTTAGCTTTCTCTATATTAGCAGTAACGTCATTTCTTTTTTTACAAATTCTTTTTGAGCATGTTCGTCGTTTGGATATCTTTTATACTTATACCATAGATTATTTCTGTCCTTAATGTTATTTAAAATATCTTTATTGATCCAATCTTGTTGAGGCGGGTTTATAATTTTTGACTTTAAATTCTTGCTTTTTCTTAAGCTAGATAGTAATTTGTTTTCTTATATAGAGTAAAGATGTTCAGTATTGCTGCTATTATCCTTGTTAATAAGGCCGTAAAGTTTTTTGTAGTCAATCGCTTCGTATTTTATACTCTTATTCATTTTAATCTGGTTATACTGCATTTCGAAGTAAAACTGCTTATGATCAGACATTGGGCTATCAATTAAAGTAAGATGAAAGTCATAATTTTTTATGTTCGAACAGACGTGATCTAAAATAGATTTTGATGTAGCTGTCTCACGGGTGCAATTTTGTTCATCAATTCTGTTCAAAATTTTGTACCCGTTCTCCTCTAATATATCTTTATAAGTAGGAGGTAAAATTATCTAAGCTTAATAAGTTAAGGTTGAAGTCACCAATTACGATGGCCCTTTTTCTTTTTTGAAGTTGCTGTGAGTATATGTCCAAAAATGCTTTAATACTTGTTCTATCAGGTTTCCTGTAAACAGCACCAATGTCTAAATTGTATTTCTCAATGCAAACCCAGAGGAAGTGATTACCTTGATATTGAAGTTCTTCAGAAACATTATGTTTCAAGACATTATGTACAAATATTGAGACCCCACCTCCTCGCATGGTAGTCCTGAAGTTATAGTAATGGGAGTATCCTGGTAACTGAAATCTTTTTGCTTCTTCTTCAGACTTGATCCATGTTTCGGTCAATATTATTACATGCAATAGTTCAGGTAGAAAAGACTGTATTATGCAGCTAACTTAATTTCGTTTGCAAGTAATTTACGTCAATTTCTATAGTGATTGCCTGTTGAAGAGCATTGGACAATATTAATTTTGCGCATGTGGCATTTGATATAGTTCGGTAGTAACATTTTCCTTTGTCGGTTAGAGGGGTGCCAAACCATAACGTTTTAAGTGCCACACGAACTGAAATGCGTTTTATTGCAGTAAAACGTTGTATGTGCCGGCGTTTACTTGCAGTAATGAGTTGAAGGGTTTCTTACGCCATCTAACTTAAATATTGTGAAACAGCATGCCATAACGTTGTAAGTGCCAAATGAGCCGCAAACGTCAGTGCATTCAAAATGTCCGAACAAGACGAGAAAAAAAATTGTTAATAAAAAGACATGGATAAAAACAATAAGGAAATATTGCAGGAACAACACAAAAAAATGAGCCAAGTGAGGTATGTGTGACAATTTTTTTTAAACCATTGTTAAAAAACGTTAACATAGTATTTTACCTTTAAATATATTTATATTACTTTACTATTGTTATTATACACTTATATTACTAAACGGTGATGAAAACAGTAAACAACATTTTATGCAAATTGTAAATTTAATCATTTACTTTGTTGTAGGTTTCTTGCAAATGCCAGTTTTCGTGTACCTGTTTGACATTGGAATGCCGTAAAAACATATTTCACGACTTCTGGAATCTGGGAGATTATAACGAACAGCAGATTTACCTAAAAAACCTTATACGGCTTTGTTTAATAAACAGAAGGAGACATGGCAATTATGAAGATGCAACCGAAAGCAAGCGACAACGTACATTTAAATACTATCTCATAATTAGAGGCATGTCGGAAGTTCAGGTAAGAATTACTATTCGTTATTTGAATTATATTTTTAGTTAGTACAATAATTAATGTTCTCAAAAGAATTCTATTTTACAAATAGTTATATGTTCTTTTTAATTTCAGGTGTGTAAAAAGTCGTTTTGCGATACTTTTGGTATCAGTCAACGCCGTGTGCAGATGCTTTCCGAAAAAATTTTTAGTAATGACGTATCTGTAAAAGATAGACGTGGTGGAAAAAGGCAAAGACGCGCGCCTCAGTGGAAAGAAAAGATTATCGAGTACATAAAGTCAATACCGGCTCAAGAAAGTCATTATAGTCGAAAGGACGCTCCTAATAGAAAATATCTCCCAACAGAACTTAGTGTGGTCAAACTACATAAAGGGTTTTTAGAAAAGCACCGTGACGGATCTACTTAGCCACCAGTATCTAGGCAATGGTTTAATGAAATATTTTTGACCAAGTTTAATCTTTCTTTCAAGCCTCCGCGAGTAGACACATGCACGACGTGTGACTCTTCTAAAATCTCTCTCTATCGAAATAGATACTGCTCCAACTGAAGTAGTAAAAGACCTCGCTAAGCAAAAGTTGGACTTTCATCACAAGTAAGCTGAGATGGCCAGAAAACTAATGAATAATGATGGAGCAGACTCTAGATGCCCTAATTCAGTTGTTCGAGTGGTTCAGTTCGACCTCCAGCAACAGATGTACCTCCCAACATTAACCCATACACAGATGTACTACAGTCGTCAGCTGGCGTTTGTCAATATGGGAATTCACTTGGAAGACGAAGGAAAGGGCATCATGTTTCTCTGGAATGAAACTGTTGGGCAAAGGGGTTCCAACGAGATCGCTTCCTGTTTTTACAAGTTTTTCACTTTTAGTGAAATAGGATACACTACAGATAAAAAGAAATTAATTTTGTGGTCAGATAACTGTGGTGGACAAAACAAGAACCAATCTGTACTTGCTATGTTCCTCGTTTTAATTGCAAAAGGTTTCTTTTCAGAAATTACTCATAAATTTCCTGTAAAGGGTCATACATTTCTCGCCTGCGATCGTGATTTTGCGATCACTTGAAAAAGCGAAAAAGTGTGCAAAGACACTGATTCCAAAAGACTTTATTGAACTTATTACAAATGCTGGCATAAAAAAACCCATTCTTGGTAGTTTTTTTTTATAGGATAAGGGTGACAAACGAGCACACAGTCCACCTGATGGTAAGTGGTTGCTGCGGCCCATAGACATCTACATCTATCCTCTATTACAAATCAAAATGTAGATGCGTTGTCACCCGTGAGGGCTAAGATAGAATGCCTCATTTCCAGTAAAAAGGGCCTCCGGCCACCTGCACTCACCAAGCGAAACGCAGAGGTAAACCTCTACTTCACGCTGGTTTTCTGTGAGGTCGTGGTACCACCCCGGTTCGAGCCGGCCCATCCGTGCGACAGCAAAGCTGCTTCGTGGCTCTACCACTGTTTACAGTGTATAAGGTAGGTGTAAGGTAGTGGATAATAAAACCTTTTTTAATTGGATGAATCTGGCTTAAAATATGATTAATACCAAAAAGTTACAGATATCTTCGGCAACGATGATTCGCCTAACATCTGAAAATTTTGGTGTCATTTTTACAAAGAAAAGATACAGCGAATTTGCTCCTTGGATATCAACTCCAGTGCTTAAACCTGGAATTACTAAGGCGAATTTTGAGAACCTACAAGTTGACATGATCGAGACACCTGTACCTTTATCTGCCGAGAAAAAGAAAGACATTGGTGCCATGTTGCCGTATTTAGCCGGAGGTAGCAAATTATTTTATGAAAACCTTTTAAAATAAAGATATTTCAAGTTGAGTTATGTGCAAGTAATATAATACTTACAACGTTATGACTTGCATAAATAATGGTACTTACAACGTTTTGTTCTTTTATTTTTTTTAGAAACAAAATTATATTATTTCCTTGTTTTGACTGACACAAAAGTTGTGTTAAATTATTAATAATAAATGATAATTTAATTAAACATTCTTTTTTTATTGCTTTGCTCTTTCTTTTTCCATTATAACTGTTTTTTGTATGTGTGTGTACACGCCCCATCACGCTACTATAAGACTACTATGAGCGTGAGAGTCATGCGTCACCTGAACTTAAATCACGTGGTTCAGAATGAATGTTGAGGTGGTGTTCGTGAGACTAAGGAAACGCTCTACATCGACGAGTTTAAAACATTCTTAAATCTTAATCTGGCATAATTATCGCATATTTGCTTTAGAAACCCTTGGATTAATTAAGAATAAACAGCGTATTCTGGCAAGAGCCCTGACTGGACACTGTTGTCTAAAAAGCACATGTCAACCCTGGGACTAGCAACTCAAGGATGTTTCGATTACGTTCCTCAACGTCAGAAACGCCTCTGCGCGTTCTCACCGATTCTAGACCTTTAATGCGAAATGTGACACTCATCAATGTACTTAACCCAGGAGAACTGAAATTGTTCACTCATGATGAGAAAGAAGATAAGCAAACAGAATATCTTGACCTAGATCATTAGGTAACTGAAATTATTTCTATAGTCATTTCTGTGAACGGATAATTACCAGTCAGTCTTTCAGGTCATCATCTAAGGCAACTGAAACTCCGTGACGGACCCTTGGGGCTCAAATGTAGAAGATTTTTGACTCTGTCCACTGTGACCCTAGTTCAATATGACCCCAACGTCAGACGAATTTAGGACTTCTGACTATCTGATGATAATTGAGTATAGGTGTATATCGTGGTCCATAGACACTTAGATCTATCTAACGATAATATTATAGCAACAGCATTGTGCAGCATGTTTGTCTCACCTAATTTGAAGAGCACAAACTCATTAAGAGTCAACATTTTGTAATGGATTTCCACAAAGTAACGCCAATTTTTATTTACAGAGAAAACTTTTAAAAAATTTGTTTTTGGTATCTGTATCCATAGTCGAGTACATATTTTAGTACTATAATCTACTTAAAATTAAAAAAAAATATAAAGAAAAAGTCTTCTCAGGATTTCATTTTTATAAATATTATATTTAAAAACTCACGTCATTCCCATCTAAACTGTTTCCAGGTCTGGATTTTATATAGGCGAGCATCACGTGAAAGAGCACCACGATGCATGCCGATAAAAATCGGATACCATGCATGACTTTGATTTCTTCTTTTCCCGTGGAAATTAGGTCTGCTGCATTTTTTCTGAGGTCGAATGCGCTAACGATATCCATAACTGTAAAAAAATCAGAATATAATTGAATAGAGTCAAAGTCAAAATATTTTTATTTAAAATTGAACATTTTCAAAATAGAATAGCAATAATATTTTTTACTATAATAGATAACAAGTAATGCATTTTTTTATCCCATTTCTATTTAAGGCTTTTGTTTAAACACAGAATAAATAATAGTACAAGAAGAGAAGGATCACTCTCTGATAGCAAACTTGCAAGTTTAAATCTAGTTAAAACTTCGCTAATATTCACAATACTTTACACGGCTCGGAAGCGACCTCCGTGAATTTTCAAGGAGGTTGCTTCCTATTACTACTATTACGAGACTATTTAGTCTACGTCGAAACAAAAATTAATGCGGCGCGCGTATTAAATCGAAATGCACCTTACATCCGCAGTCTCTCATCAGTGTCTGTTCTATTCTATTCTATAGCGACACGCGACGCCATATTCTATTCCAACATAAATTGCACAAGGATAAAAATCCAGACCCGGAAAAACTATTTGTAGGCCATACAAATGCTTGTTCCGCGCGCGATTTGAACCCGCAGCCCTAGCGTTGCAACTCATTGCTAAGCCACTTCGCCTCGGATCCGTTAATTTTCTGATATTAAAATGATTATTGTTCAATATGGGGAATATTAATATGCAAAACCGAGGAAAATTAACACTATAACATTGTGAACGTCTTTGAAACTCAGATAATTTACCTACTTACCATTTTTAACCGACTTTAAAAAAGAAGAGGCACTTAATTCGACTGTACTTTTTATGTGTGTTACCTTAGAATTCTTTTCTAGGTGATTTGATTTTGATGATTCTATTTTTTAATAAAGCTGGTGGTTATAATTTATACATCCCATATAAATTCGATCAAGATCTGACCAGTAGTTTTGGAATTATCCTCTTTAATGCGTATTAATATTGAAGTCGGTTGTACATAATTTATAATTTCATTAGTTGTCTCTCTTCCTCTTTTTAAAAAACGTTACCTCCACACTAGGATTTTCTCCTGTATTGCAGAGACAATTTACATACATAGAAAAGTCCCAGAACAATTATTTTTAGGCCATACAAATATTTGTTCTATCCAGGATTCAAACTCGCGGCCCTTAGCGCTGCAACTCATTACTAAGCCACTGTGCCACGGAGCTTTCACTTTTCTGTTTCACATTTTTTTGCTATTTACAAACATGCGACACGCGACGCCATAATTCATGAAAGAGTGGTAATGAGAAGTTCTGCTATTTTTAATATCTTTCTTTTATCGACCAAGTGTTAAACGTTAAACCAGTACCTGGTGATGTTGCATTAGTAGGCAGTCACTACTACTGGGAGGTCTACTTATATTAAACTTGCTTTTGAGATCATTGGTATTATATGCGGAAAAATCGTGACCTGGGAAGCTGTGGGTGGGTCGTTAATCAAATAATAAATTTTTAATTATGGCGTCAGTAACTAAGTACCTAATTATCTAGATCTACCTATAAATAATTATATATTACCTTTCCATATCCTCAGGAACAGTAAAGAATGAAAAGTCGACATTCCTATTGTTATTTAAGCACCCGCATGCCATGCAGTACCTTTAGGCTTTTTAAGAGCCCATACTTGAATAAAATTTTAAAAAATAAATATCAAAAGTGGCTACTAAAATACTTATAAGAAAAAAATATTTTTTTGTTAACGTTAGATGCGCCTCAGCTCGAGCGCGTGCGTGACAACCTCACGAAATCAGCCGGGGACCACGCAGCGTAGGTATATTTTCATGCCTAAAGCGCGGAGTGAGACAGGCCTAGATTAAAGGAAATATTACAATTCTATTATAATCTGACCGAATTTTATATTCTTAAATTTGCAAATTCCATGCTTGGCTTTTGTGCCAAAGAATTGCACGTCACCAATATCCCACCAGATCAATAGTATTATATTATTTATTGAAATTTTCTTAAACTATTATCGGTGGTTCAGTTAAACATCTGCCCAGGGAATGACCAGTAAGAAACCCAGTGGGACCCATTTGTTAAATAATAATTTAAAAAGATGTGTTCTATTTTATAATTGACTATAAAACTTAGTAAGGACTACGAAAGCGATTACCTCATCATTCCCACGTGTTACATGTCAAAACCCATTTAAGCTATACTTGAAAACTTGATAATGCATCAAAATGCTTTACTACAGACCGCGGAATCGATGTCGCACAGAACAAATAATTTTATGACTAACAAATGATTGCATGATAATTCCTGTTAGTCGTTGAGTCATGTATGTAAAACCGTCCCCAATTTATCGAAAAAAAATGTAGGTGTAACCTTTTGAAAAAAAAGAGCAGTACAACGACGCAGGACGTCTTATGTCAATTAATCAATATTTTTTATCAAAATATCAAAGTCTATTTTATTTAAGCTTTAATAAATTTAAAAAAAAATGTAATATGTTCTATGCATTTTTATTTTCCTTCTCATATAGATTCCACAAACTCGTATGGAACCTCCCCTGTGATGTGACTCTACTCGTATCTATTTTGAGTTCTACGGACTAGCTACATAATATTTGTCAATAAATTTGTATTTTTATCGTTAAATTTTGTAAATTCATGCTTTCTATAATATTAATTTACTGTGCGCTATATGGCAAAAGTCCAGTAAGAACCTCTGTATATTTATCTTAAAAGCTATTATGTGGTACAGCGCGCTCTAACACTTATATTATGCTTACAATATAATGCTGACAAAAATAACCCACCTATGCAATTGAGTTTTGATTCCGTTTGTTTCTTCATATAAAACGTACTCGCACACGCAATTACTGTTAGGATAACTGCACCCAGCCTGAAAAATTAAACCTGATATTATAACATATACATACCTTAATAAATAAGCTAAATTAATTTTTGGCCGTGTAAGGAAAAGGGGAGATCTCCCGCCGGGCAAGGTGTTCTGTACAGGGAATGGCCAACGCTTTAAGTGGTAGTTTGGAGCTATTCTGTAATGAAGCTATACTGTTTTACTTCGGAACTTTAATTTTACACTTTCGAAGTTGTTTCGCTTGTGGCGCGACGACAGCGCCGTCACAAACTCTTCATAAATTTTTTAATGAAATAATATGTCGGGGAAAAGTTTTCATTGTTGTATACAGTGGATGAAAAATCTCTTTGGTTGTGCTGATTTTCAAATACAATGATTTATGGTATGGTGGTAATTTTAATGGTTTTAATATAAATACATAAGGGACATTAAGGAAAAGATAAATTCAAATTCAAACAAGTTCAATATAAGTAGAAATTCCCGTCGAGACCAAACCTGCTCAGTGCAAACGGAGCAATAAGTCAAGGGAATCCACTGTCACGCGACCCGTGAATTTCTGCAACATCAGGGGACTTAATTCAAACCCTAACGCCGACCACTACCATCTGGAAAGGGCGAAGCCGGCCTTGCTCTTTTTAATGACACAGGTGTCCTCTCCGGCTCATACTTCGTATCTCTCCTACACGGGGTACAGATTACAAAACTCCTTTGTACCCCGGACTGGAGTTTGAGTATACGTCAGAGTAGACATCTGTTCTCAACGCCTCTGCAGCCTTGAAGGTAAGAACATGTCCATCTTATGGCTGCGTGTAGACAGCAACGGCTATCTCTGCGTCTACGGGTGCCTCTATAGGTCCGATAGCGGTAATCCCGACATAGACCGACTCATCGACCGCATCCAAATGGCTGCAGAATCCATGCTACAATAGGTTCCGTCCGCAGAGATCGTGATGATTGGTGATTTTAACGCCGCCTACGCTTAATGGCTTGGTTCTTCTTTAACCGATCATGCGGGTAGATCTGTTTATGACTTTTATTTGGCATATGGTCTAAATACCTCGCCTACGCGGTCCCAGATGTGGAAGATCATGTACCTTCCCTATTGGTTCTTCTGCTGACCTCTCATCCGAATGGATATCAGGTCTCCGTCGAAGTCCTTTTTGGCTCCTCGGACCAAAAAGTTTCTGATGATGTACCAAAGGGAATGTAACTATTTATTCCATCATGTGTGATGGCTATCGGAGACAGAACCGAGCCGTGGTTTGGTCATGCTTGCAAAATTGCATTACGCTTTATGCAAGAGTGCTACCAGGCCTGGGCTCACGCATCGACGTCTCGGAATGCAAATAACAGCGCTCTTAAGAAGAAAATTCCTTATAATTCCGCCTCCAGGTACTTCAAAAGTATTATTTTCAAGGCAAAGTTAGAGCACATCGGCAGAATTCGCGAGAAACTAGTTCGTCTTACTTCGGGAACACGTGCATTCTGATCTCTCGCCAAGGCAGTCCAAGGGAACTTCTGTCAGCCATCTCTCCCATCTCTGCACTGGGAGGACGACTCACTGGCCCATACCGCAAAGGACAAAGCCAATCTGCTGGGCTCTCTCTTTGCGTCCAACTCGACTCTTGATGACGGGGGGAACACTGCGCCGACCATCTCACGGTTTGTGTACTCCAAGCAAAATATGCTGTTCACCCAACGCTTGGAGCTCAGAACACTCTTCTTCCTGGTCGTCAACAAGTCGAGTGGGCCCGATTGCGTCACTTTTATTGTGTTCAAGACGTGTGTTCCAGAATTGGCACTGATATTAACGCGGGTTTTTCCGCCGTTAACCGGTCTAATATGTCAAACTATAGACCTATAGCCAGGTGATGGCGATAGGGCTATAGTTGTTCTCCAAAATAATGGAGTCCATTATTAACAGCCAGCTCATGCGGTATCTTGAGGATCACCAGCTGATTAGTGACCATCAGTACGGTTTCCGTCGCGGTCGCCCAGCTGGTGAACGCCTGGGTTATTTAACTCATAAATAGGCGGAGGCAGAAGAGTACAAGACCGTTAGCCGTTAGTTTGGACATAGAGAAGGCCTTCGATTGGGTTAAGTAAAAGCAAGAAAACTGGCGATCCATCACCAGTTTTCTTGCAGATCGAAATATCAAGGTCATAGTAGACTGTGCATCTGTGCTCTGGTTACAAGCCCATTAGCGCTGCTGTTCCACAAGGCTGTATGATATCGCCAACACTGTTTCTTCTGAATATCAGTGGTGTGTTACAAACCGTTAACACTCTTTGCTATGCGGATGACAGCACTGGTGATGCTTTATACACCGACCGTGCCAATATTTCTTGGGAAAACGTCGCCGAGTACCGGGACAAACTTGTCTCTGAATTCAAAACTTGAGACTGCAACAAAGTATCGGACTGGGGTCAACTAAATCTAGTCCATTTCAATCCCCAGAAGACAGAAAGTTTCGCGTTTACCGCTAAAAAGAACCCCTTCATCGTATGTTCTTAGTTTCGAGGCACTTCCCTTGTTGACTCAGCTAGTATCGGAATCCTCGGAGTGCAATTTCGTGGTCAAGAAAGAGAAGGCCAAATTGACCTCTAAAAAGCTTGACGTTCTCAGCAGAGCGGGACAGTATTTCATGCCAGCACACTGCCTGCAAATTTACAAGGCGCAGGTTCGGCCGCACATGGAATACTGTTCATATCTATGGGCTGGGGCTCCGCAGTGTCAGTTCCTAACACATACAACACCCCTCTGTTTTCGTTGGACGTTAAACAGATACACAGATATACAGATACACACACACAAAAAATACACATATGTACACAATAAGGTTTGGGTCCCGGGACGTCTCGTGTCTCAAAAACCCTGGACTTTTCGTAAATTTAGTTGTCTCAAATCCAGTGACTTTCGGGTCGTGACTCGAGACGAGACAAGATTGTCAAAATTGTTATGTTATCATTTTTATTTTCAAATAATTGAAGGAGCCTAGCGCCATGTGTTAGTTTAACTAATAACTACTTGGTCAACTACGTAACTACTGAGTACGCAACACAATAAATTAAACAATTATGTGATTATGAGAATTAACAATGAGATAATGAACAATTATTAGATACTAGAATTACTAGATCATAGTAAAGTTATTAAGAATAAGTATGATTTTTAACTAAGTTAGTTTCATAACAATAAGATTTAACTGTTTAGAAGTGCATCTGTGTGTGACTAAAAGAAATAAACAAAGCAATTATTAAGACTGAAATTAACGTTAAAGATATTTAATTTTTTTATAGAACAAACGAAAACACACTGTCCACCTGATGGTAAGTGGTTGCTGTGGCCCATAGACATATACATTTATCCTCGTTTGCGAATCAAATTGCAGATGCGTTGTCACCCGTGAGGTTTAAGATGGAATGCCTCTTTTCTAGTAAAAAGAGTTCTCTACACTCACAGTAGTGTTTAGCTGCTATTTTAGGCTGGTATTCTGTGAGAGCGTGGTACTTCTCCGGTCGAGCCGACCCATTCGTGCTACAACTATACCTAATATAGCTGCAGCATGGCTCTATCACATAAAAATCTATCTATTTGTTTAATTGTTTAATAAATGTTGATTTTTACAAAAAAATTGCCTCTTTTTAATAAGTTTCACCAGAAATTAACAAAAAAAAAAACAAAAAATCTTTTAAAAAAATTATCTTATAAGTTTCGAAGTCCCGGGAATTCCCGGAAATTTGATTATAGGCATTCCGTGTCCCGGGACTTTGAAATTGTTGGGAATTCCCAAACCATTGTACACAACAAATACATAACACCACTCTGTTTTCATTCGGAGTAAAATACAAGTTCAAGGGCTTAGATTTAAGTCTCGTCTTCAAAACTATGAAGATTATCGTGCCACGACCAACATATATTTTTTTTGTAACGGGTAATGAGAGACTTCACATCTTTAATTCTTTATAATTATACTATAATTAAATACCTTATGCTAGAGTGAGCCTGATTTACAACTTCAGAATGTAAAATCATTATATTCTTTTTGGTTTTTTGAAGTTGGCTTTTACTTTTCATTCAAAGCTTTTTTTTCTATAACTGAAGTACTTACTCAAATATCAATTTATAGATCTACAAAATTACTTCACGGAATTATTTTTAACGTCCTCAAGATCGAATTTTAGTGACGGTGACCAAACTTAACGGAGACAAGTCATCTGCGTAGGACTTGATTACAGTGCACGAATGTGTGCCCAAACACAGATGCAAAACCCTATTCTCTTACTCTCATATTCCATTACAACAGCAATCCGACATGATCAAAGACAAATTAGACTCAAGACCAATGGCTTTAACGTGTTTTTAAAGGTACGTAAGTGAAACACCGACAACTTTCTAATTTCATGCTGCAATTGAGAATTTCTCAAAGTAAAAATTGAAAAACAAATTTTGGCCAAACCTGAATTCAACCCCGCAACGTTTAGTTGAATAGAAAAGAATAGAATAGCATTTTTTTTATTCAATATTGATTATTACATAATACTTATTGAAAGTTATTTTTTATTTACCAAGGTTCGGAAAATACCTCAGTCCTGGGAAGAACCAGCAAGAAACCCAGCGGGACTTTTTTTTTATACATAATTTCACTTCCATTTTGTTTATACAATTTTTAAATGATTTTTTCATAGAACCAGCATGGTGGCGATCACCCTATTCCCAGGAGTTATTATTGTTCATGTATTCCTTGATATTATAATAACCTTTTTTGTACAGTTTTTCTTTAATAATACTTTTAAACTTGTTTATTGACAAACTTTGAATATGTTCTGGGAATTTGTTGTAAAAGCGTATACATTGCCTTATAAATGAATTACTGATTTCGTGGAATCTATTTACTGGCATTACAAGCTTATGTTTGTTCCCTAGTATTTAAAGTATGCACATCTTTATTCTTATAAAAGCTATGTATGTTTTTATGCACATACATTACATTCTCATAAATATATTGCGATGCCAAAGTTAATATGTTTATTTCTTTAAAATTTTCTCTGAGGGACTCTTACAATTTAGGTTATAAATCGCCCATACGGTTCTCTTTTGCAAAACAAATATAGCTTTAATATCAGTTGCATTACCCCATAGCAAAATTCCATAAGACATTACGCTATGAAAGTAACTAAAATACACTAATATAGCTGTCTCAATATCTGTGAGACTTCTAATCTTTCTTACAGCATATGCTGCAGAACTAAGTCTGCTTGCTAATTTAGATATATGGGGGCCCCATTGAAGTTTCGCGTCAATAGTTATACCAAGAAAAACAGTGGTATCCACAAGACTCAACTCCTCCCCATTTAACAGCACATTGGTATTTGAATGTTTTACATTAGGTATTGTAAATTTAATACACTTTGTTTTTTTGCCGTTTAAGAGCATATTGTTAGCGTTTAACCAATGTACCAATTTCGATAGAGCATTATTTACATCGTCATAATTAATTAACTGTCGTTTGAATTTGAAAGTTAAGAGATATCGTCAGCAAATAATACTATATCGTGATTGTCCCCTACAAGATAAGGTAAGTCATTAATATAGATTAAAAACCGGAATGGGCCAAGAATCGAGCCCTGAGGAACGCCCATTAATACTACCGATCCGGAGGAACCTTTACCATTTATCACTACTTTTTGAATTCTGTTACTTAAATATGAAGTAATAAGTCTAAGCGCTAAATTTTTTACACCGTAATTTTGTAGTTTCCTGATTAATGTCTCATAATGAACACAATCGAAAGCCTTGGAAAGATCACAGAAAATACCTAAGGCATCTTGGGAATTCATAAAAATATATTTCATAAGCTCAACACCGGCGTCAGACGTCGAGCAACCATTTGTAAATCCAAATTCGTTTTTATTAAGTAATTTATTTGTATTAAAAAAAGGTAACAATTGATCCCAAAATTATTTTTTCAAGAATTTTACTGAGAGTTGGTAGTACAGAAATAGGTCTAAAATTAGCGAGTACCAATGTACTACCAGATTTAAAAAAAAGGTTTTACTTTACTATACTGCATTAAATCAGGAACACACCAGAATCGATACAAGTATTAAAAATAATAGCAAGATGAGGTAGAATTAAATCTATTATGGACGCAATAACTATAACGGAAATCCTCCACAAATCTGCGGTCTTCTTTACCCTAATGGTTTTGAAGTATTTTACAACATCTTGCGATAATAATTTTTAAATCTAAATTCTTTTAAACAGGTGTTAACATTCTGTTTGAGTAATGGCTCGGCGACAGTTGGAGAAGTATTCAATGACTCGGTTGTCAAGATAGGAATATCAGTGAAATATTTCTCAAACACCGCTGCAACTTCTTGATTTGATTTAGTCAATTCATTGTTAATTTTTAATTGATAGTCTGAGTTATGAGGTTTGTCTTTACCGGTTTCATTGTAATTATACTCCACGTCATTTTAATTTTATTCTTAGCCGTCTTAATATTGTTGCTTATATGTAACGATTTGGCTGTGGAGCAAACTCTTTTAAACATTTTGGAATAATTTTTAACATATTCTTTAAAATCATCGGAAAGATTATATGATCTTTCATGGTAAAGGTCAAATAACCTTCATCTGCTTTTATGAATTCCTACTGTCGCCCACTCATTAAATGCCTTGCGACTATTTCTGGAAATTGTTTTAGATGTTAATGTTTTTTTTTTGAATTCATTCATTCATTTGCTTATAAGGGTAGATAATTCTCCATATAAATAGTCTGCATTGTTCTTATAAGAAAATGATGGAAGGTTTTTTACCATATTACTTCTAAATCTCCTCAGGCGTTTTGTATTAATAGGAACAATCACACTTTTCTTAATTACCTGTTTATTGTGCATATAAGGTAATGAAACCAGTTGTCCACAGTGATCTGTACTAAGTTTTTGAATTATTGATTTGTTGATTGGTACAACACCTGTAAAAATATTATCAATACAAGTTACACTACACCCTGCAATACGTGTAAGAAGTTTCCAGGAGATTGATATTAATGTCTCCACACACTACAAGAGATTTATTCTGTTTATTAAGTTTAACTAAAACTTCTTCCATAACCTTTTCAAAGGTATCATAATTTGAACATGGGGGTCTGTAAACACTGATAACAATAAGGTGCTCAACCTCAATGCATGCCATTTCTAAAGTACGCTCAACAGAGAGGCTCACAATGTCTTTACGTTCTTTACATGATAAGGATTTATTAGCTAATTTTAAGGAGCCACCACATAACTTAGTATCTCTATTGAACGAACTGACCACCTGGTGATTACTGAAATTAAATATGGAGTTGTAATCTTTCAACCAATGTTCAATAATACATAAAATACGTCTGTATACTGTTACTATTTAAAAATTATTCAATTTCTAGTTCTTTGCCTAACATACCTTGTATATTTTGATGCACCAGGTTGATACAGTTTTTATTATTGTTATTTTGTGTAATTACATAATTATGTATTGGTAAAATGCATTCAAAGCTATTTTAATTTTCTTTGCTAGAGATTACCTCTATATATTATTATGTAATTTAAATTACTTGGAACTGGTTCCAAATCAAATTTAAAATTATTTTGTTGCTCAAAAGAAGCAGGTGTCAAGGTAGCCAAATAATTGGCTGAGTTAAAATATAAATAATAAGATAGTGTATTTGCTACCAGTCTTAAATTATACTTTGATAGGTAATACCTATCTCTTGCCAAAAACTTCTTAATTAAATTATTTAAATCAATTAAATGAAATTTATAATTATTATTTTTCCACACCTATTTTTCCACAGTTGGACAAAATTTAGCACACAAAATTCTTATTAAAAGCAATAACTCTGAAGAAAGCCTAGTGCGAAATAGTAAAATTATAAATACGAGTACAACAAACTCGTTTTTTATGCAACCTACGGACGCTTACGAAATAGAACACCTAATAACGAATCTCAAAAATGATAAAGCGCCAGGAATTGATGGACTAAGTAATACGCTGATTAAGCATATTAAGAAATTTATCACTGAGCCACTTACAGTAATATGCAACTTAAGTATTTCTACCGGCGTATTTCCAGAAGTTTAGAAGACTGCTATGGTGTATCCTATATATAAAAAGGGCCATAAAAACTCTCCAGATAATTACCGACCCATTTCTCTGCTGAGTGCTTTTTCCAAACTGCTTGAGAAATTGGTTAATAAAAGACTAATGAATTACTTAGAAGCACATAATCTGCTTTCTTCAAGACAGTTTGGATTTAGGAAAAGAAAATGTACCGAGGACGCTGTAACCACCTTAATTTCACATATATCTTCTTGCCTTGACAAAAACGAATGCTGTATTGGCGTATTCCTAGACTTAGCCAAGGCTTTCGACACTGTTTCCGTACCTTTATTATGTAAAAAGCTTGAAAACGTAGGAATCAGAGGATTACCTTTAGATTGGTTCAAAAGCTATTTGCAGGAACGGAAACAATGCGTGAGAGTGGGCACTTCTTTAAGTGAAATGCTGAATGTTAATTATGGTGTGCCTCAGGGAAGTATTCTCGGTCCCACTCTCTTTATCATATACATGAACGACATACATCAGTTCAACACAAAACATTCAGAAATAATATGTTATGCTGATGATACAGTCATTTTATATACTGGGAAAACATGGGATGACGCCATTTCTGTGGCGGAACGCGGTATTTCACAGGTTGCTCATTGGTTAAACTCAAACCTGTTAACTCTCAACGTCGAAAAAACTAATTATATGTGCTTTCATAAGACCCGTTCGACAGCACCACCTACTGACAAACACATAAAATTGCATCATTGCACAACCAAGAAGAATTTGTGTAGTTGTGAAAATATTCGGAGAGTGGAATCTATAAAATACCTTGGTATATTCATTGATCACAATCTTAACTTCAAGGCGCATATCTCGGCATTGGCAGGAAGAATTCGTAATATAGTTTATATCATGAGAATACTGAGAAACTCTGCACCACTGAATACATTAATGACCGTATATTATGCCTTATGTCAGTCGCTGCTAACGTATTGTATTTCTTGCTGGGGAAGCGCTTCCAAAACCGTCATGATGAGGATAGAGAGAGCTCAACGTTCGGTCCTGAAAGTTATGCTTAATAAGAAATACAGGTATCCAACAGTCAAATTATATAGAGATTGTAAAGTACTTACAGTTCGGCAGCTATTTGTCTTATGTGTGGCTACAAGTGCTCATAGAAAAATATTAAGCTCAGATAAATTCAATGAGCTAAAGAAAAAACGTGTGCTCCAAATGCCATTACCAAGCGTTCGCACAGCTTTCGCAAAACGATTTAATCCATTCATTGAAACACTCATATTTAACAAAGTTATGAAGGCATGCGACATAGGAGATTGCTCAACGAACACAGCTAGAAAGAAAATACGAAATTGGTTGTTTACGCTTAATTATGAACAAACAGAGAAGCTGCTCCAAACATTGTCATAGTAGTTATATGCCCAATATTGATATTTGATTGATATTGTTATTGTTATTAAAGTGGTAATTCAAAATACTGTAATATTAACAAATTATATAATGTGTATGTATATGTATGTATGTATGTGTGTGTATATGTGTATATATATGTATATATATATATATATATGTATATATGTGTGTATGTATGTATGTATATTTGTGTATATATGTATATATGGATGGATATATGTATATGTGTGTGTATATGTGTTTAAGTATATATTTATGTTTACAGACTATAAATAAAATGAGGAAGACATTTAAAGTAAAGAAAGCTTTGTAAAGTCAGCCGTGCACTAATTCTGTTTTTGTTAATATGTGTATATGGCTCTCACGATACAGGTCTGCGAGCCTAGTGTGAGAACCACTGTTAAATTATTTGTAAAGGTGCTAACTGTCAAATAAAGTATTTTCATTTTCATTTCATTTTCATTAAAATTATATGTCACTTTTACATTATTTTTACATTTTTTTGGATATTTATATTTAAGTCATGTCTTAATTTATTTTCTTGTGGCAGACCCAATAAGTAAGACAATGCCAACAAAACAATCTAGTGAACATTTAAATTATTGAGAATTTCAATATAATCCAATAATTGCTTTTTATTCACATTGCGCCTTCTCCCAAAAAGAAGTATCAATATACTATTAGAACTATGGCTACTTATTAGAATTTTATTTATAATTTGACTAAATGTTGCTCCAGGCATACAACAATTAGTAATTTGGTGTTCCTTTAGACAGTTATTTAACACTAAACCTACATTTTTACCTATATCATCACTGTACACAACAATATTATTTTTGCTAACATTTAAATTATTCAAATTATTTTTTGTTCTGGAACTGTCATGGAGTTTATAAGTAGGAGAGGGATTCTTTTTCTCCATATTATTAACACATACTGTCCCTGTAGTAACCGGTAATGAGCGCTGACACTCACACTGATGTTTTACTAATGACTCAAAACGTTCCTCGTTTTATTTACATAGTGTCACCAGTTCGTCCATGGCCAGTATATGTTCCTTTATTTCATTTTGAGCTAAATTATATTTATTTGTCATAACTTGTAGTGCATTATGAAGTGAAGAAATTTCTGAATTAAGATACTCCATGTCAGTCTCATAACTTTTCCTAATGCTATCCACCTCAATTGTATATATTTTGACCTTATTAATTAATTCTTGTTTTTCTTTACATAACATGATTTTTAATACTTATTTAATTTTTTATGTTTTTTTTGCAATTTATTAATGTATTTATTAATTTTAATGTATTTTTTTAATTTATTGTTACTGCAAGCGATTCTTCCTTCTGTTCCCGATATGAAGGCATCTTCACCTGTCAAATCCACTGTTGATATTGTTTGTTACAATTTTGAGGATTCTTGAGACGTTTTGCATTCTACAAGTTCATGGAACAGACTCTGAGTTTTGTGTGGAATTAATAATTCAATGTAATAAAATAAATAATTTCAATGTAATAAATGAGATAAGAATATATAACATAATACTGCTGTAGCAGTAGGTACCTCCGCATAGAGTATTAATAAGAGGCAAGATATCTTAGCAATCATCCTAGAGCTAACCACTTGTATAGCTTGGCATTTCAAAAGACATACTAAAATAGAATAATTTATCGGTGCATAAAATATCTATTTTTAATCTGTTACTTATCTTTGTAATAATATAACCTAAAAGCCCTGTACTAACTCTACTAGATTTAGAATAGGGCACAAACAACGACGCAACGATGAAAGATTGTTACTGAATTTCTATTAGTAAGAACCTATTAACGGCTTCTTGTTTTTTACAGGTTATTTACTTAAGATTTTTAAGCTGTTGGTTTAGCGTAATATAATAATGAAACAAATAATATTAAGTATGCATCTTTTGTACCCGACGATCATAAAATACATACAAGACGTTGCTGATGTTTTGCGCTAGGTGGTGATCCAGTGAGTATTTAAAAATTCTCATGAAACAAATATTTGATTTGAACGTCAACGTCAACGTCACATGTTTTAGCTATTGTTTTTTCAATTTTTTTAAAATAATTTGTATTATTTTCGTTAAAATCGATATTTTATTTGTTATATTAACCAACTAATATTGCATATGTAAGAAGAAGCATATTTACGCCATAGATTGAATCTACCATTGGTAAGAGGACGAACATAATTTATTTGAAATCATTGATAACCATAAACATGGATCTTATTTTAAGATCCATGTTTACATCACCTAACATAAATAGGTCATAATTCTTATTTACAGTCTTAAGTATGCAGTGTAATTCATTTATAAACAAGTGTTTACTAAATGGTGGGCGGTGTATCGCTAACAGAGTTGCGGAATATTTATTTGTGGTAGTTATGTGGCCTAAAATGCATTCAAAGTAGCGTGTTTTTTTTATTGTGAACTCTAAATTTGTTTTTTATGAATATACATAATAAAACCTCCTCTTTTACGATTATTTCGCAACTCTTTGTACATATTATATATACCCTTCCATCTGGTACAAGGAGCTGAGTGATGATGATATATTTGCTTCAGTAACCACCAATTTTAGCAAGACCTCTCGCTACTTCGATTGATATTAGCTTGCATATACTATATATTTTATAACTACTTATAATTTATGCTTGCCTAGTATATGCAACTCAATTATCTTCAAAATAAACCTGTAACAATTTTTGTTTCGCATTAGTTTTACGTATGTATTTATGCCGTGTAGTGGCGGTCAAGAATATCCACTACCCCATATCCTCCCGTGGGTGTCGTAAAAGGCAACAAAGGGAAACAGGCGGGAGATGGGCAGCAGCATCTTCCTGATAATAGCCAAAATTACAATAAAAAAACTGCGGTTGCCAACCCGCTCGCCAAGCGTGGCAACTATGGCAAATACCCACCAATGATCAAAACAACACACAGACGGCTCCCAGTCCCCGGCGGCCCCGCTATTCCTGGCTACGGTGGCGACCATGGTAACGGCGGGGCAGGGGGTGCTAAGAATCTCCGGTGGAGGTTCGGTTGCCACCTACGACGACTCGACCTGGCAACGTACTGGGATTCAACTCGGCTGGGCAGCGTTCGGGAAGCTACGACACATCTTCTCGTCAGAAATACCTCAAAACCTTAAAACAAAATTGTACAACCAGTGCGTGTTGCCAGTGATGACTTACGGAACTGAGACGTGGTCCTTCACTGCTGGCCGTATGAGGAAGCTCAAGGTCGCTCAGCGAGCTATGGAGAGGGCTATGCTCGGAGTTTCTCTGCGTGATAAACTTAGGAATGAGGTTATCCGCAGTAGAACCAGAGTAACCGACATAGCCCAACGGATTAGTAAGCTGAAGTGGCAGTGGGCCGGCCATATAGCTCGAAGAACCGACAACCGATGGGGAAGAAAGGTTCTCGAGTGGCAGCCTCATACCGGTAGGCGAAGTGTAGGGCGTCCCCCCACAAGATGGAGTGATGACCTGGTAAGACATGCAGGAAGTCGATGGATGCAGGTGACTCGGGACCATGCTTTGTGGCATTCCTTGGGGGAGGCCTATGTTCAGCAGTGGACTTGTGAAGGGCTGTAATGATGATGATGATGATTAATTTTACAAATAAACTTCTTTAAAATGGTTGAATGTTTGTAAAAGTCCTTGTTAGAATTTTATTTAAATGAAGTTATGGATAAGACTCCACTTTATTTTGTCTGCACACGCATTAAGAGAAGAAACGATAATTTACTATCCGATTTTAACGTATTTAAAGATGAAATAAAAAACCTGGTGTAATCTGTGATGTTAGAAAACAATAAAGACATAAATTATATTAGTCAAGATTTGTCAAAAAAAAATGGAACCAATAATAAAATTGAAAACTTAATTGAGTTGCCCTTAGCACAGAATGAGGACTTTATGAAGAAAAAAAAAGAATCTAGTGAAAGAAGCACAAAAAGACAGAGATTATATAACGGTTATCGAAAACAAGATTAAAGATATGCAGTTATCCAGTTGCAAATCAAATTTTGAGATAAGGAATGTTGTTAAAATTATTAAGAGACAATAGAAGACTTAATTGATATGGTATTTAACTTGTCCAAAATTGTAGAGTGCAATTTGGACAGAAATAACATCAAAGATGAGTAAAGGCCAAGAATAAAAAACGCACCCATTATTGTAGAAACTTTATCCACACTTTTAATGAATGGATTTCTTAGGAATTGTTAGAAATTTAATACAAAACGTAAACAAACCCTTGCGCTCAGCATATGGGTTGTCGCATTAAAAATAATACGCATATTTTCGTGTCGCAGCAGTTGACAGCTAAAGCTTTACACTTATACTTATTGGCTTGTGACCTGGCAAAATCAAAAATATTAAGTATTGATGGACAGCTTATGGTAAAATTTACGTTGGGATGAAGGTGACTCGCCAATAATTAAAATAAGTTGCGAGGCTCAAGTTCATCAATTGATACAAGGAAAAATCACTAGCCCGGGATGAGTTGAATTGTCAATTATGAACTGTATTTCTATTGATATTTTATACTTCGACCAAAAATAGTTTTTGCTTTATTTTATCTGTTTGCAATACCTTTAGTGAGTATTTTGTTAAATCATTTCATTTTAAACACACATATATTTTCACATCATAATCATACATTGTTTTATGCACACTTCATTTTTCTTGCCTCTCAATTTCTTCATTATTATTCTTAAAATATTATACGTATATTATGCTTCTGCATGAAAATAATGAGCCAAATATTATTGTTACACTAAACATAATATAATCAAAGACAAACAAAAACGATCAGCCTTAATATTGCATATTATAATGGATAATTATCTTAATACATTGCATGAAATAGATTGCACCAACATTGCGCAAGCATTCTCTTGTGATATTAATGACATACCTAAACATGTAAACGTTAGCTAAGATTGGTGAGCAATTTAAGCGACTTACAACTTATTTAACTATTATGAAATTCGAACCGTATATTTTAATTCTAACTGGATGCCAACTTAATGAAATTAAACCTATACCTTTTGTTCAAAATTACTCTGCGTTTCAAAAATCTTAACATACAAATAAAAATAATGGTTGTTGTGACCTAGGTCTCCAATAATATTAAAATAAATTTTAAAGAAGTTATACTTGACGAAGCATCTTGTTTGGAAATTAACGCTAATAATAATATAATTCTAAGTATTTATCAATCTCCTTTAAATAGTAATGCAGATGATTTCATAGACCCCCTTAATTTATATTTAGAATCTATTAAAATATAAAATAATATAATACTAACAGCTATGCTAGCTTTTGATGGTATGGTTCCAGGTAATTTTTTCTTACGAGAATGACGAGATATCTGGATCGTGCCAGGATTAAACTGAACAAGAGTAGATAATGCTGTATTGAATGAACGACCACTATTCTTTGTTATATTTCTTTGTCTATCTAAATTAAAGTTAAAATTGATAAGTAGAAAAACGAAAACAACTACAGATTTTGGTAAGGCTCTTGAAACTTTAAAAACGAAACATTTAAATTAATTATTATTCTTGAATAATCCAAACTTTGTAATAGAAATTTTGATTAATAAAATATCAGGCTTTTCAAGAAAACACTATTACAAGAAGCATATCAAACAGTGGTAGAGCCACGCGGCAGCTTTTGCACGGATGGGCCGGCTCGAACCGGGGTGGGTACCATGAACTCACAGAAAACCAGCGTGAAATAGAATTTCACCTCTGCGTTTCGCTTTGTGAGTGCAGGTAGCCGGAGGCCCTTTTTTATGGGAAATGAGGCATTCCATCTTAGTCCTCACGGGTGACAACGCATCTACATTTTAATTTGTAATAGAGTATAGATGTAGATGTCTATAGGCCGCAGCATCCACTTACCATCAGGTGGACTGTGTGCTCGTTTGTCGCCCTTACCCTATAAAAAAACGAACATATTATAAAATCATGGATCACACCCGACATTTTGCGGTGCATCAGAACTCGGAATAAAATGCAAAAGCAGTTAAGAAAGGAACCCTTCAATATTATCCTTAAAATAAGCTATAAAACATACAGAAAATGTTGTACCAAAATAATTACAAAACTTAAAATTACTTATGAAAGTAAACAACTATCCATCTCAGTTAAAAATAGTGAAGATCTTTGGCGCAATATTAACAATTTAACAAATTTTAAGAAATACACGAAAAGACTGCACAAAACTTTTAGAAGTAAGTTCTTCCCCTCTCGGCGCAGTTAACTTGACCAATGATTTTTTTGTTAATATTGGTAGGAATTTAGCAGAAAATATTTGTTAACGTCCAGTCACATCTATGATGATTTTCTGATAAGGAATAAAAGTAATTTAACATCATTAGTGTTATTAGAAACAGATGTAAAAGAAGTCTTTATTACACTCATGAATCTTAAAACCAACAGTGCACCGGGTTGGGATTGTATCCCAACAGGTTTTCTCAAATTTGTTGGAATTGAGGTTACTCCTGTCATTTCCCATCTTTAAAACCTCTGTTTTAATAATGGTATCTACCCAGAACCAAAAAAGCCTTACACCAGTTTATAATAGTTGTGCTAAAGACGACGTTACTAGCTATCGCCCGATTTCGGTATTAAATTCAATTTCAAAATTTTACATAAACTTAGAAATGAAAGATTATTTAATTATTTGGATAAATTCAATATCTTATCAAACTCTTAGTACGGTTTTAGAGAGGGTTGGACTACAGAAGACGCAATCAGAGCAATAATTTCACACCTCACGGATGAATTGATTCGTAGAAATAAGTGTCTTGCAGTCTTCTTGGACTTAAAGAATGCTTCGACGCGGTCTCCATCCCTATACTTATAAGGAAACTGGAGCTCATTGGTATCAGAGACACGCCTTTAGAACTATTTCAAAGTTATTTATTAAATCGATTACAAAGAGTCAAAATAGGTCAATATGTTAGTAAATACTCTGTTATTACGTATAGCGTGCTGCAAGGCAGTGTACTTGGGCCTACCTTATTTTTATTTTACATAAAATAACTGTGTGATCTAAAGTCTAAAGGAGCCCGTTTCCTGCTACGCTGATGATACTACAATGGTATTTTTAGACAGAAACTGGGATTCAGTACGACCGATAACTGAGCTTGGTGTAATTAAAGTTGCATTTTGGCTCAAGTCTAATTTACTCAATTTATCGCTCAAAAAACCAATTATATTTGCTTTACATTTACTAATAAACTTACCCACATACTAATTTTGCCTTTACCATAAAAATTCATACATGTGATTTTAATAATGCTATTTGTCTATGCCCATCTATCAGGAAAGTAAATAAAACAAAATATTTAGGACTTGTTTTAGATCAACGATTATCTTGTTTTGATCAGATTGAACTTGTAAATGCGCGAATTAGAAAACTAAGTTAGCTTTTTAAACAGTTGAGATATGTAGCTTCTAACAAACTACTTAAACAGATTTAAATTTCCCTCATCTAATCTATTATCACTTCTTGCAATCCTATCACGGGTGTACAAGGAAAACTCAATTTCTAGAAGTGGAACGATCACAGATATTACTTTTAAAAGTCATGCATTTTAAACCATTCCTTTTTGTAAACATCAACTTATATCAAATGTGTGACTTGCAGACAGTGAGAAAACTATATGTTATACATTCTATTCTATAATTTCATAAAACCTTAGTATATGATCATAACACTCAAAATAAAAGAAGAAACGATTTAGTCGTAATTACTAAAAAAGTAAATTCTGCTTTAGAAAGGCGTCAATATGCAGCTCAAGTTAAAATCTTATATAATATAGTAAACAAAATAAAAGATATCTATTAAAATGCATCCGTACAGTCTAAAAAGAAATTAATTATTTGGCTTAATACCTTAAATTATGAAGATATTGAGTTAATACTATATTAAATTATTTGATAAAGAGTACACATACACATACAATACACACAAACACACACACGCACGGACACACACATACACGCATATACGCACACGCGCGCACGCACGCACGCATGCATGCACCCACGTACGCACGCATGCATGCTCGCTCGCACGCACGCACGCACGCACGCACGCACGCCCGCCATGTATGTGCAAATACTCATAGTTAGAGAACAACCGGAAATAATGTGCCTAAATGGCTCACCGGGATGGCGACAAGCTCGACAGAATATCGACGGCGCCATCCTTTAGGGTGTATTTCCAATAGTTGCTGCTCTTAATAACCTGATCCTGTATCGCACAGACAAAACCCTCGGTTTCCCCAAAGAGGTCATCAAAACGTAGCCAGTGGTGGGAGGCAGCTGTGTCCACGAAAGGCTTATGTAGAGCCTTGTAGAACCTCCCGTGTATTATTATTGTTATTTTTTCATTATGTAAGAATAAATAAATTATTGGTAATAAGTCTATAAAATAAAGCTATGGTAGCGTGTGGCCTTCTGGCACAAGTATTTTAAATACTTAAAAGGAGGTCTCAACTACAAATCTGTATCAATTTATAGTGTACTTATTTCCCAATAAATATTATTATTATATAATAGACACGAACGACGACCTGGCAACGTACAACGCACGCACCCTGAGGACTGACGAGAAGATCGTGGAGCTGGAAGAAGAGATAGACAAGTTGCGCTGGCATATTATAGGATTATCCGAAGTCCGAAGAGAGGGGGAGGACACGGTAATCCTCGAATCCGGCAACTTGCTCTATCACCGGGAGGGCGACCATCTGTCCCAAGGAGGTGTCGGATTTATCGTCCACAAGTCTCTCGTTAACAACGTTGTAAAGATCGGGAGTGTGTCGACGAGGGTTGCGTACCTTATACTCAGAATCACCAAACGGTATTCGCTGAAGGTCATACAGGTTTACGCACCAACCTCGGCACACCCCGATGAGGAGGTGGAGGAAATGTATGAGGATATCTCTAGAGCCATGCATTCCTCCAAAACCCAATATACGGTGTTAATGGGAGACTTCAATGCAAAACTAGGCACAAAAGAGAACGGTGAGCTGAAAGTAGGGAAATTTGGAATAGGGCAACGGAACCCAAGGGGCCAGCAGCTGGCCGACTTCATGGAGAAAGAGGGACTCTTTATGATGAACTCTTTCTTCCAGAAGCGGCCCCACAGGAAGTGGACCTGGTCGAGCCCCGACGGTTCGACAAAAAATGAGATTGACTTCATTATGACGACCAGACGACAACTGTTCAGTGATGTCTCAGTGATCGCGAGGGTGAAAACCGGCAGCGATCACCGAATGGTTAGAGGCACACTGAACCTAAATGTTAAGTTGGAGAGGTCTCGTCTGATGAAGTCAACGCTCCGTCCCCCTCGTGCTCTAATCCAAAGTCCCGAAACCTTTCAGCTCGAGTTACAAAATCGTTTTCAGTGCCTGAAAGACTGCAATGAAGTGGACGATATGAATGACAAGCTCGTGGAAACTGTCCATGCGGTCGGAGCTAAGTTCTGCAAGACCCGCCGCAGAAGAACACAAAAACTCTCCGATCACACTCTTAATCTCATGGCTGTTAGACGGGAGATGAGGCTACATTCTTCAACAGATTTGACAGCATACAGGCAACTGAACAGACAGATCTCCAAATGCATGCGGCGGGACTTGCGCAACTTCAATACAGCTCGTATTGAAGAAGCGATCGAGCGGAACCAAGGCTCCAAAGTCTTTGCCAGAGATCTGTCTGCCAGAAAGAGCCAACTGTCAAAGCTGAAGACCGAATGTGGCAGCATCGTTTCCGGGGCACCTGAGATTTTGAGTGAGATTGAGAGGTTCTATGGGCAGCTGTACACGTCATCGTTGGAGCCACACGCAAGTGTGAGTAACGATCCAAGAGCGAGTCTTATTCGACACTATTCCGAAGATATCCCGGACGTCAGTCTGAGCGAGATTAGAATGGCTCTCCAACACCTTAAAAACGGCAAGGCCCCAGGTGAGGATGGAATTACAGCGGAGCTTCTGAAAGCGGGTGGAAGACCGGTACTTGAAGTCCTTCAGAAGCTCTTTAATTCCGTCCTCCATGGTGGCATTACACCGGAGGCGTGGAGCAGAAGTGCGGTGGTCTTGTTCTTCAAGAAAGGCGACAACGCTCTCTTGAAGAACTACAGACCGATTTCCCTTCTGAGCCGCGTCTACGTGCTGTTTTCGAGAGTCATTACGAATCGTCTCACGCGCAGACTTGACGACTTCCAGCCTCCCGAACAAGCCGGTTTCCGAAAGGGCTTTAGCACCATAGACCACATACATACCCTTCGGCAAATTGTACAGAAGTCCGAAGAGTACAATTTACCACTGTGTCTGGCGTATGTGGACTATGAGAAAGCCTTTGATTCCGTCGAAATTTGGGCGGTGCTGCAGTCCCTTCAGCGATGCCAAGTTGACTGTCGGTATATCGAAGTGCTGAAGTGTTTGTACAGCAGAGCTACGATGGCTATCCGAGTACAGAACCAGAGTACGAAACCTATCCAATTGCAGAGAGGTGTAAGACAGGGTGATGTTATATCCCCGAAACTCTTCACCGCTGCATTGGAAGACGTTTTCAAGCTTCTGGACTGGAAAGGATACGGAATTAACATCAATGGCGAATACATCACTCACCTTCGATTTGCCGACGATATAGTCCTTATGGCAGAATCGCTGGAGGACCTAAGCACTATGCTCAATGACCTCAATAGTGTCTCCCAACGGATAGGTCTTAAGATGAACATGGACAAAACAAAGATTATGTTTAATGTCCATGTCACACCTATGCCGGTAGTTGTTGGGAGCACTAAGCTCGAAGTTGTTGACGAGTATGTTTACCTGGGACAAATAGTCCGACTAGGTAAGTCCAACTTCGACCGAGAGGTCAATCGACGGATTCAACTCGGCTGGGCAGCGTTCGGGAAGCTACGACACATCTTCTCGTCAGACATACCTCAAAACCTTAAAACGAAATTGTACAACCAGTGCGTGTTGCCAGTGATGACTTACGGATCTGAGACTTGGTCCTTCACTGCTGGCCGTATGAGGAAGCTCAAGGTCGCTCAGCGAGCTATGGAGAGGGCTATGCTCGGAGTTTCTCTGCGTGATAAACTTAGGAATGAGGTTATCCGCAGTAGAACCAGAGTAACCGACATAGCCCAACGGATTAGTAAGCTGAAGTGGCAGTGGGCCGGCCATATAGCTCGAAGAACCGACAACCGATGGGGAAGAAAGGTTCTCGAGTGGCAGCCTCGTACCGGTAGGCGAAGTGTAGGGCGTCCCCCCACGAGATGGAGTGACGACCTGGTAAGACATGCAGGAAGTCGATGGATGCAGGTGGCTCAGGACCGTGCTTTGTGGCATTTTTTGGGGGAGGCCTATGTTCAGCAGTGGACTTGTGAAGGGCTGTAATGATGAAATGATGATGATAGACACGAAAGTAGCGCCTCGGAGAAACAATAGGCAATATGTGATCACAAACAACTATTGATGCGTAGCAGTGATGCTTAATTTGTAACTTGATGTAAACACAAGTAATCAAGTCAGAAGTGGAGGCACAGTAGTTTCTACGACTAAGCGCTGAGACCGGTTAGACGCAAAGCTGCTGTTGAGTCAGGTCACACTTATAACGCTGTACACGTATGCTACTCACGCAACAACGCAGAAGAGAACAATAATATCAATAGTGGAAATAGTGACGCAGGAAGGCGACTGAAATTTAAAAGATTTTAATGACAGTTGGATTTAAGTCTCAAACAATACTACTTACGAATAGGATGGAGGGATTTCGAATAAAAGCTTTGATTCTGGCTTCGTCGTTTCCGTCGAATATTAAAAAAAACAAGATAGTGATATGATGGCTCTGTAGCACAATGGCCAAGCGCTTTGTAGCGGAACTGTAGGACCAAGGATTCAATCCCAGCACGGAACAAGTGTTCATTTGGCCTAACAATTATTGTTCCGTGTCTGGATGTAAGTCCTTGAGCGTCTTTTTATTTTAAATTTAATTAATAAAAAGTGAAATGAAATTAAATAATATCATGGAATATATTATTATCCCTTAAAAAAATCTGAACAAGTCTCTGCATTTCACACAATTCTACCAACGCTTATCGCAAAAGTACTTACGGTATCATTCAATACATTTGGATGCTTGGCGAATCTTCTTTAACGAGCATATTAAATGGTTTATATACTTACAAAAGTAGGTTCAATCCTGTACTGCTGGCTGGGGGAGTACGGGTAACTTGGCAATCTTTAACCATAACTTTAGGGTTGGGATTGATCGTTTGCAAGTGACTGGCCCTTAGCAACATGCGAATGAATCTTTCAACTGACTTCGCTTGGCAGACTTTCGGCAAGCAAACGCCCCAAGACAGAATATTAAATTTTACTTTATAATCAGTTTTGATCTGCAAAAAATAAAAATGTAAAATAAAAAATAATATTATTTTCTAGAATCTAGACAAAGTAAAAAATTAAATTAAATGCAATCTGTACATTCCATATAGATAAATAAAATTGAAGTGTCTGTTTGTAATGTCAAAATACCAGCTTTTTACTACATGCATATGACAGTATATATGGTACATTTATTTTCTATAGGAGAGAAGCAAACGAGCATGCGACTTATCAGATGGTAAGTGACTACAGCCGCCCATGAACAACTGCAACACCAAGGGAAATTCAGATGCGTTGCCGGCCTTCTCAAAAGTAGTAGGCTCTTTTCTTGAAGGTCCCTAAGTCGTATCGGTCCGGAAAAATCGCTGGTGGTAATGGATTCCACAAGGAAGTAGTGCGAGGGAGAAAACTTAATTTAAATTACACAGTGGTGGACTGACAATCATCCAGATGGTATAGATGGTATTAGGAATTCAACCGCAATGTGTGTTCGTGAAATTTGGCAGCTGGGATTAATCCGAACAATTCCTCAGAGCACTCCCCGTGATAAATGCGAAAGAATATGCAAAGGGATGCAACATCTCTTTGTAGTGCCAATGAATCGCGCCGATCGGAAAGACCTCGGTCGTCAACGATTGGAGCTACTCTGCGCTGGATGCGGTCAAGTGAAAAGAACTTGTACTGGGATGCCCTGGCCCAGAGATGAGAACAGTATTCCATGTAAGCTCGAACCTGCGCCTTGTAACGTTGTAAACGGTGTATCGGCAAGAAATAGTGTTCCGTTCTGCTGAGCACGCCAAGCTTTTTAGAGGCCAATTTGGTTTTCTCTTCCAAGTTACCATGAGACTGCATACCGGGGATTCTAATACTGGCTGAGGCAACAAGAGGAACGCAAGGTGATACATCAATGGGGTTCTTTTTAGCGGTAAACGCGCAAACTTGTGTCTTCTGGGGATTGAACTGGACTAGATTTAGTCGCCCCCAGTCTGAGACTTTGTTTAATAAAGTCTTGACTTTAGATATAAGTTTGTTCCGGTACTCTGCGTCGTTTTCCCAAAAACATTGGCACGGCCGGTGTATAAAGCATCACCAGTGCTGTCATCCGCATAGCAATGAATGTTACCGGTTTGCCAAATATCATTGATATATAGAAGAGACAGCGTTGGTGATAGCATGCAGCCTTGTGGAACACCAGCGTTAATGGGCTTGTAATCGGAGCATGCACCATCTATTATGACCGTGATACTCCTATCTGTAACAAAACTGGTGATGCAATTGTACAGTTTCTCGGGAAGCCCATAGGAAGGGAGTTTCGAAAGAAGCGCTTTGTGCGAAACCCGATTGAAGGCCTTCGCTATGTCCGAAATAACGGCCAACGCCTTCCCCTTGGACTCTACTGCCTCCACTCATCTATGAGTTAGGTAACCTAGAAGATCACCAGCTGAGCGACCTGGCCAAACCAAACTGGCGGTCACTAATCAGCTGGTGATCGTCAAGGTACCGCATGAGCTGACAGTTAATAATAGTTTCTATTACTTTGGCGAACAAAGAGGTGATAGCGATAGGCCTTTTGTTGGATGGATCTGAGCCGTTGCCTTTTTATATATGACAAGGACACAATTTTTAAAAATGTTTTCTGTCTGTCGGTCTTTCTGTCCATCTGTTTGTTCCGGATAATCTCCAAAATAGCTAGACCGATGTTGCTGGGACTTTCACATGTTTTAAGAAATAACTTAGGCTACTTTAATTTTCAAAAAATAATAAGGGTTCCGCGCAAAACAATTTAAACCCTAAATTACACACGGGCGTAGTCGCGGGGAACAGCTGGTTATTTAAATGATCCGTTGGGCTCTGACATTCTTACTTAAGGTCAGATATATGTGTATATTGGAACTAAAGTAATAATATTTTTTTATTTAAATCTAGAGTTTTGTTTTAAATCTAGAAAATAGGTTGACTTATTATTTTAAGTGCATTTGATCCTGTGTCAGAAGGCCGCTCGTCCATATCACATTTGTGGTACTTACGAGTATCAATGAAGAATTAGGTAACAGATACAACTTATTTTTATCCTTAGAATAATAATACCTAGAAGCCGAGTCCGCGTCCCTAATGCGAGGCAACTCAAACTAAGCCAGTATGGCTTATTCCAATACTCGGCCCGTTAGTGCTCAAGGTCGTGTCGTGTTGACAACAGTTCCCGAAATTTTAATTAAAAATGACGGTTTGTGCAGTGAACGGATGTCACAGCACATCAGAGAAACACAAGAAACATAATAACATTACATTTCACGTGTAAGTAATACTTTTGAACTTATATTTTTACGTAAAACATTCATCAAAAATAAATATGAATTTTTAAAAACTGACACATGACATGGTAATATGCCTATATGAAAATGTTGTCAGTGGTAGAAAAAATCTCCCACTTTTTGTCGTGTTATTAAAAATAAAACACGTCAATAGGAATTAAATACGTATAATAATAATACTTTATTTTCCGAAAGATTTGATGATGAAGATAAAGAATTGACTCAACACTTATTGAAAACACCGATTCAAATGATGTCGGATTTGAAATTACACGGGGTAACGATGATCTTAACTGCAGAAACCACATTGTTGGCTATATAGCTGGAAAGACATCTCACAACCCGAGTAAAATGTAAATATTGCATTAATAACATGCTTGCAAAAGAGAAACTTTGGTTCCATAAATCGGTATGTATGAGGGATAAAGGTGGATTGGTTTACGCCTCAAAAGAAGTTTATTCTATTTGTAGTGTTGCTGAAACTGATCTGAGACGTTATCTAAAAGAAAATTCAAGCATTATTTTCGAAAACGAAGTCACACTTCAAATTATGAGAAGATTCATAGGAGGAACTCGTATTTTTTCTATAGAACACGTTAACTCCCACTTCCATGATTCGAATTTGACGAGACTTATTGTCGAGCGCTACTTAAGAATTAGACTGTTCAAAAATCCAAAAAAGAAAATACTTTACGATTCGTATCATCAAAGCGGCAGTTGTTCAGGAAACAGTTTCAGTTACAAGGCTACTGATATAAATGATTTTAATATTCATTTGTGTTTTTCTTATAAAGTTTTCTCAACAACTTTAAGCTAGAATGCATCTACTGTGTAAAACCTGCCAATATTAAAATTTTCTTATGTTTTTCGTATTGTAGCTTACGTTATGCATGCTGTGAGGCGCGATGCACCATTATTCGACGATTATTAAAAACAAATTAGTTAAAACAAACTAAATAATGCATACTTAATTCACCAATCGTTCGTCGAACAGTCGTGTGGTCGGGCATCGGGCGGGTGTGTATATTGAACTTGCATTAGTCATAATTATAACGTCTCTATTCAGTTTCAAAGAAAAATATGCTACAATCACATTTCGATGGCTCATAAAAGTGCTTGGCTAGACAGGCAAATACCCTATTCAAGAATGTTTTGAATTTGGCGGACTACACTTCGATAACAGAATTCGAACAAACTTATTTTCACATTTGTATCAGTAATACGTTACGTCGTAACTGTTAGTTTAATATAGTTTCAACTTGCCTACTTTTGGGGAAAAATTTAATGTATTGGTAACATTGTTTTTTCACTTGTGTGCGTTTCGTCTAGCATAAACACAACTTGCTTACGCAAACATAAATTTGTTGTTGCCTCACGTTTGAACGTCCGCTTTGTAGGGAACTATCGTTCTAGGTGTTATTATTCTAAGTTTTTATCTTAAAATGCCACTGGACTATATATAGATTGTGTGCTCATTTTACAACGTTGCTTGAATAAAATATAATAAATAAATAGTATATATAAATATAGTAAATATAATAATATAACATATAAGAGGATTTTCGCTTGGATGATCTTTTGATAAATAATTCATCCACAAAGCATAATATACTATAGTATATATAAAACCTTGAAATATCCATTACTTACTTTTATACGTGGTAGAGCCATGCTGCAGCTATATTAGTAGTATAGTTGTAGCACGAATGGGTCAGCTCGACCGGGGAAGGACCACGCTCTCACAGAATACCAGCGTAAAATAGCAGTTTAACATTGCTGTGTTTCGTATGGTGAGTGTAGAGAACCGAAGACCCTTTTGATTGAAAAAAAGGCATTTCATCTTAGTCCTCACGGGTGACATTGCATCTGCATTTTGATTCGCAAACGGGGATAAATGTAGATGTCTATGGGCTACAGCAACACTTACCATCAGGTGGACTGTGTGCTCGTTTGTCACCCTATTCTATAAAAAAAAAAACTTACGTGGAAATAGCTTTCGGCTGTATCATGTGGATTTACGTCGGTAAATTTTTTGTTAGTTTCAGTATCCGCCAGTGTGATGTCAACCAGACAGTACTGTGTAGAAATCGGATCATCTTGTGACCATACCCTACATAGGCATTGGTCGAAGTTACCCAGATGATACTGAGATCCGTAGAACTGACCAGTAGGAAATTGATTACTATCCCATACTGAAAAATAAAATTATAGGAACGTTTTAATATATGCTGTTCGGCGTGTAGTGGCGTCTTAAGAGAACCCAATATTCATATTATCCTGTAGTTGTCGTAACAGGCAACAGAGGGGAATGAAACAGGGTAAGGGCAGCATTTTTTGCGCCCAGAAGCAAAGTAAAAGGCTATCCTCCGGGAAGCGGGGGGAGGGAGGTGATGAATGCTCTAAGGATACCACGCAGCCGGCTGCGTGGTTATGTGGGACTCACTGTGAAACCTAAGTGCCTACCCCACTAAACACCACCTGTGAGGCTGGCATAGGCCAGTATGACCTTTTAGCAGAAAGGTCATATTGGCTAAAAAAGAATTATACTATATTATCTAGATAAAACGAAGTACAAGTTGTATGCAAATAGCTCGACTGCAGTACCCAATAAAACCCTTATGCAAAGAGGAAACCTCCTAGTACATGTAAATTATCTAAAATTTCTTACAGTTAACACTTACATTGTCAACACACGGTAATTTGTAGCAACGGTGTCGAAGCATTTGGCTGCTGCAATGCATTGTTGTTCACAGGTTCAAATCACGCATGTAAGAAATGTTTGTATGGCTTACAAATGATTGTGGCGGTTAAGAATTTAAAGAACTAGTACTATTACGGATGAGCAAGCTAAAGTGAAGTTTTTAAGCTTTTTAGCTTTCGTAAGTCGAAGCGTTTAGCAGTGACAGCCTTGTTCTGGCAAGCGTAGTGTAGGACAATAAGATGAAATGATAACCTGGTAAGGATTGCAGGAATTCAATGGATGCAGGTGGTTCAGAACCGTGCCGTATGGCATTACTTGCGGGAGGCTTATGGGCTTGTGAAGGGTTGCTATGTGTGATATTGAAAAATACTTACTCCATGTGGCCCATAGTGTAGATTTCTTGACATTTGTAAGAATATTTAGAATTTGATCGTAGCAAGGTTTTTCATAAATATTCCATTCTTGATCCAGTAGATCATCCATCAATAAATCAATGTAAGATGTCGGTTTTTTGTATGCTATTGGTGGAGTTGGGTTTCCATTTTTTTCATTTTTATCATCAGTACATTTAACGATACCTGTAAATATGATACAAGGTAAAAGGAATTTTAAATGATATATAAGTTCTACAGTCAAGTACACATGACCTCGGTCGGGTCAATTTGGTGGTTGCCTTGGACCACACTTCATCTTGAAAATTTCTCAAATTAATTTTACCAAAACATAAATGTAAAATGAGGGCCAAGTTCGGTACGAACTTCGAGGCTTCGCCTATAAAAGAATTTAATTCTGAGCAGGTGCCAAAGTTACAGTAGTTCCATAAGCATATCATAAAAATAAATTAATAGTAAAAGAATATTTTTAAAACAAGCTTTTATTTAAATGTTTATGAACATTTAAATAAAAGCTTGTTTAAGAAGAAAATAAAGTTTAAATTAAATCAAACTACTCAATTTATTACATAAAATAATGTATATGATATAAAAGCTTAAGAATTAACTACTTATTTCAATACTAAAATAATACCAATTACATATTGTATTGTTGCTTATGTACACAGGTAAATCTTGTGATAACTTTACAATAACTTTATTTCAGGCATCAAGGACTTAAAAATTAAGAACATTGGCCCATAGCAATATATACCTTAACCTAAAAATATATATAAAATATAAACATAACTTAACACTATTTAGGGAACTTTTTTCTTTGGCGCGTCCCTGTATCGGCGAAACACTACCCCAGAGGGCCAGAAATCGGGAGCGAGGAATGTCTCTTTATGTTTTGCAGGAACCTGGAGTACGTAGGATTTGAAGTTTGTTGACCTATTAGACTCCAGACGCTGCAAATGTAAAGAGATCGGTTCCTCAATGCGGCATCGGCTTCGTTCTTCCACGAAACGCAGGACATCTTCTCCCGACGTACTTTTGTCCAAACGGGAGATGTAGAGTTGTATGGTTGGCTCCACAGCACGCAGAGTTGTACTCGCGTTTATCTTGGCGGTCCCACGCTGGTTACAGACGGGTCGCGACCGACGTCTCTTCTCAACAAGAGTAAACCCGTCCTTATCAATCTTGTCTTGGGTCACCACTGGAACTGATTTTATTTCCACATTCTTCCGCTTTCGACCACAAGAGGGTGCCGGTTGTAAAGATTTTCGGGCAACATCCGCAAACGTCTTCCCTTGTTTTGAGGTTGGCTTCGGCGGAGGAGTACCAATAGCTTCAGTCAAGGGTTGAGGTGGTGATGCAATAACGACCGAGGTTGCCCTAGTTTCTCGGTCATCAACCTGCTGACAGACGGTATCGCGTGACGGAGTCGCAATCATCGGTGAAATATGACTACTATTACGGTTACCGCGTGTCGTATTTACATTCTGCGACGGCGGTGATTTTGCAGATGTTGCAATTATGTTGCGCAACATATTGACTTCGTTCCTCAGCTCTGTTGCGGCTCGTTCCGATTCCTTAAATTTGGAACGGATGTCGGTAACATCGGCTCTCAACGTGGTGATGTCTTTCAACAATCTGGTGACGTCTACGTGATCGAACGTCACGGGAGGCAGCTTGTTGAGATCACGCGCGACGAAAGTTGGAATGTCATCAGGGTCGGTCTCATTGAACAGCCTGAAGATGTCTTGCAGGTCTTTCTTACCGCGTCCATCCCTGTGACGTGTGATAAGACGGATTTGGGTCACGGCTGAATCTGCTAACACCTTCTTCGCTTGGATGATCTCGTCCTCAGTGAAGCTTGTCATCAGTATTTGCTCCAGAGACACCTGGTCCATGACGTCCAATTTTTGTTGAACAAAGGCCAGGAACTCGTGGATTACGACGGTTTCGGAGCGTTTAGTTTGACACGCCATTTCGAATTATTTTTGCGCAGTAGGTATGCTTACGCTACAAAAATACTGTAGGTTCGGCATTAGAGCCCTCGCGTCATTATGAAGCGACTGCACTAACCGGTAGTAAAATTGCGACTGATAAGCTATTGTATATATGATAGATGTAGATGTCTATGGATCACAGGAACCACTTAACATCAGGTGGTTTGTGTGCTCGTTTGTCACCCTATCCTATAAAAAAATTGATACCCATATCACGGGAGTATTATATATAAAATAACTATTCCGCCATATTGGGCAGTCTGCCATATTGGATTTAGAACTAAATATGTATGCAAAATTTTAGCTCAATCGGTTGAGGATAACTGTTTCAGAAATCTTGCAATGAGATTTGACCCTAACAAATAAACATTGCAAGTCAAATAAAACCTTTTAAAAGCGGGTCAAATTCGGTACGAACTTCGAAGCTTCGCCTATAAAAGAATTGAGATCTAAATAGGTGTCAAAATTATAATAGTTCCTTTAAGAATCTTCTAATAAGATTGTTTAAAGTACTTTGATTGATTTGCAAGAAACCTTGTAACGTATTTTGATATTAAATTTAAATTTGGCAAGTTGTTAGATGTGACTAGTATAATTAATACAAGATTAGAATAGAATAGAATAGAATAGAATAATTTTTTATTCCATATAGATCACATGTGTAATTCTTATTGAAAGTCATTTTTTACTTTACCACTGGTTCGAAAAAAGAACCTCCGTCCTGGGAATAACCAGCAAGAAACCCAGCGGGACTTTTTTTTTAAAGCAAATTTTACAATAATGGTTATACAACTATATAAGTACAAAATTTATTTTAGAAACAGCTTGGCAGCGATCACATCATTCCCAGGGGTTATTATCAACCATGTATTCATTTATACTATAATAACCCTTTTTATACAGTTTCAACTTAACAAAACATTTAAACTTGCTAATAGAGAGAGCCCGTACACTTTCCGGGACCTTGTTGTAATAGCGTATACATTGCCCCAAGAATGAATTACTGACTCTGTGGAGTCGAGAAACTGGTATCACTAGCTTGTGTTTGTTCCTAGTGTTTACAGAATGCACATCATTTTTTTTACTAAAACTACCTTTGTTTTTGTAAACATACATTAGATTTTCGAAAATATACTGAGAGGCCAAAGTTAATATATTTATTTCTTTAAATTTATCTCTAAGAGACTCTCTCAGTTTAAGGTTGTAAATAGCTTTAATGGCACTCTTCTGTAAAACAAAAATAGTTTGTGAATCAGCCGCATTTCCCCATAGCAAAATCCCAGAAGACATTATGCTATTGAAATAACTGAAATAAACTAATCTAGCTGTCTCGACACTAGTGAGAACTCTTATCTTTTTTACAGCATAGGCTGCAGAACTTAGTCTGCTTGCTAGTTTGGATATATGGGGGCCCCACTGAAGCTTTGCGTCGAGAGCGATGCCAAGAAAAACAGTGGATTCAACAGGGCTCAGTTCTTCCCCATTTAAAAACACATTGGTACTCAGATTTCTAACATTCGTTGTTGTAAATTTAATACATTTAGTTTTATTTCCGTTTAAATGTAAATTATTAACGTTAAACAATTGCACTAATTTTGATATAGCATTATTCACTTCGTCACAGTTAAATGATTGACGTTTAAGTTTAAAAATCAAAGAAGTATCATCAGCAAATAATACTATATCATGATTATCCTCTACAATAGAAGATAAGTCATTAATATACACTAGAAATAGGAATGGGCCGAGAACTGAGCCCTGAGGGACACCCATTAGTACAGGTGAGCCGGAAGAACTTTTACCATTGATAATAACTTTCTGCATTCTATTACTTAAATATGAAATTATAAGTTTAAGCGCTGTGTTCTTGACACCATAGTACTGTAGCTTCCTGATTAATGTCTCATCGTGAACGCAGTCGAAGGCCTTGGAAAGGTCACAAAATATACCCAAAGCATCCTCTGAATTCTCCCATGCACAAAAATATGTTTAATAACCTCAACTCCAGCGTCAGCTATTGAGCGACCCCTTGTAACACCGAATTGATTTCTATGTAGCAATTTATTAATATTAAAGAAACTTAACATCTGATCTAAAATTATTTTTTTAAAAATTTTACTAAATGTTGGTAGTACAGAAATTGGTCTAAAATTGGCGGGGTCTAATGTACTACCAGATTTAAATAAAGGTATGACTTTACTGAGTTTCATTAAATCAGGAAACACCAGATTCGACGCTTGTATTTAATATAGTGGCTAGATAAGGTACTATTATATCTATTATAGATAAAATAACTTTAACGGAAATCCCCCATAAATCTGCAGTTTTCTTAACATCAATAGTTTTAAAATATTTAACAATATCTTTTGGCAGTACTCTATGGAATTTAAAAGTATTTGAACCAGCCTTTACATTTTGTTTAAGCAATGATTCAGCGACAGTAGGAGAAGAGTTTAATGATTTAGTTGTCAAAAAAGGAACATCAGTAAAATGTTTCTCAAAAGCCATAGCAACTTCTTGATCAGATCGGGTTAAACTATTGTTAATATTCAATTGAAAATCCGAGTTGCGCGGTGTGACCTTGCCCGTTTCACTATTTATTATTCTCCAGGTCATTTTAATTTTGTTAGATGCAGTTTTAATTTTGTTACTTAAATGTAAAGCCTTAGCTGTGGCGCACACTTTTTTAAATATTTTAGAATATGTTTTTACATAATCTCTAAATATAACACTACTATTATATGATCTTTCATTATAAAGCTCGTATAACTTTCGCCTACTCTTATAAATTCCTACTGTCGCCCATTCATTAAATGATTTGCGACTGTTAAAAGAGGAAGTTTTAGAAGTAAATATCCTACTAAATTCACAAGTTTTAATTTTAAATATTGTACCATACAAATAATTAGCACTGTTTTTAAATGAAAGTAATGGAAGTAAGATTAGAAGGAAGGAATTAAGATTCAAAGCTTTTAGTTGTTCTATTTTCTAAGAACTTAACAAAATTTATTATAAACTGGCTGTTCCCCGCGACTTCACCCGCGTGTTATTTGGAGTTTTAATTTTTTTCTAAAAGAAAACTAGCCTAAGTTACTCATTTTGACATCTGCTATCCCACCAGTGATAATCCGGTTAAAACCGGTCTAGCCGTTTCGGAGATTAGCCGGAACAAACAGACAGACAGGCGGACAGACAGACAGACAAAAACTTTAAAAATTGTATTTTTATTATTAATACTGTATAAACATTTAAATTAAATGCATTTAAACTTTCATATGCTCATAATTGCATATGAAAGTTTAGTCATATGAAAGCTGTAATTTTGACATTACAAACAAACAATTCAATTTTATTTATTTGTATAATTTTAAATCAATTGAACAAAGTTGTGGAACTGCTATGGACCTTGAGGTATGATCACTTTTATTCAATACATAATTAATGCCCTTTGAATCTTAATGTGCTTTGCTTTACCACATTTTAACTGACTTCAAAAAGAAGGAGGTACTCAATTCGATTGTATATTTTTTATGTGTGTTACTTCATAACTATTTTCTAGGTGAATCGATTTCCAATTGAGGAAGGGTGGGAGACGCTCTTCAATCCAAGTAAGACACATCATTGTATTTAGTTAGCGGATGGATGCAAATTAAATAATATCTTTATTGTAATGGATTTACGATGTTAGGTTTTCGGGTCTTAGGATTTTTTTCGTTACGGAATTTCTTTATTCGGTCGCCGCGCTCAAAGTCCTCGATAAAAGCTCTGCATTAGCTTAAAAACGTTTATTAGCACTAACCACAATGAAATTAGGCTAAACAAGTTGTATTATTAGAAATTAATCATATAGATGCGGCAATACCATCAGTATCTTGCAAATGCTCTGAATATAATGCTCTATAATGAAAGAAATATATATATAAGAATATAATGAAATGTAACTGAAAGTGGAAGTACACTTGTTCCCGCAGGATAGAACTGTGAGTATGTAGACGTTAATTTGCTTAAAATAAAAATTTTGCACCTCTACTGGAGAGAATAGGGGTCTTCAGTGGCATGTAGCTCGAGCGATGCGAGAGCAAGTGATGCAGGAGCCCCAATTCACACCTATTCCTCGCCTTGGCAATGACGCTTTTGAAGGACCTGGAGTGTTTACATCCCGAGACGTTGATGCGTCAGCCCAGGCCCGGTAGCACTCCTGCTTATAGCATGATGCTATTTTACAGGAGCGACCAAACCATGGCTGGGATCTGCCTCCGATGGGCGCCACAGAGGATGGTATAAAAAGTTCCACACCCTAAAATACCACATCAGCAACAGAATCGGCAACAACGCTGGGATCTTCCGGCGAGAAGCAAACTCGCCACCAAGGGTAGGATGCAAAAAAAGACCGCATCCCGTCCCAATCAGCTGACCTATAGTGCCAGATACGGCGGCAAGCTGCAGATCGCAACTGCGATTGGAGCGGTGAGTGGCACCGTACTCTGGATCAGACAATCGTCCGAAGAGCCCAGAGGGAGACCTGATATCCATCCGGATGAGAGGTCAGCAGAAGGTCCAACAGTGAAGGTACATCTTCCACACCTGGATTCGCGTAGGCGAAGTAACTAGTTGTGTTAGACCATATGTCATAGCAAAGTCATAGACACATCTACCCGCATGATCGGTTAAACGAGAATCAAGCCATTCAGCGTGGTGGGCGTTAAAATCTCCGAGTATCTGCGGATGGGACCTTTCCCTCCACCATCCCATGGTCCTTCCTGCCTTGCGGCATACGGACCGAATCACGGGAGATGCACACGCGTACTTGCTCGTGGCTCTTTCCCACGTGCGCTTACTTAACTCCCTACAAATCTCGTCCCTTTTCTCTACATTTCACTTCTCCCCCCTTCTGGGGCGTGACTCCACAGCGACGACACTTCGCGTTCGCAGCTATCTGGTCGTATTTTCAGTCCTCATACTGTTTCCTTTTGTGATGCCATGCATTCGCAAATCTCCTAAACTCCTTAAAGTTGGATTCGCAGCACACTAGGTCCCGGAAGTATACTGGTCCTATTTCTGTTCTTTGTAGGCTGTCCAATAATGCGTTCCTCTCTTTAATATACAGATCGCAATCCCAGAGAGCATGGTCAAGACTCTACAGTGCTGAGCCGCAGGGGCATAAGCCAGAGTTCCTAAGCTTGAATTTTAGGAGACGCTCGTTGAAACACCCGTGACCAACAAGAATATGCGATACTGCATAATCGGCTCGACCCACCTGAAGATTAGACGCTCTGCGATGTCCGGGAAAAACTTGTATAGATCCCTGCCATCTTGGCTTGAATCCCACCGGTCCTGCCAAATGGCAACGACAGCAGCCATCATCTCCCTCTTCTTCTTCCTGCACTCCTTGTCGACCAAACCCGTCCCCTCCTCGTCGACTCGTCCCGCACGAAAAACTTCCAGGTTGGCAGGCAATACGCCCGCCAACACCGGTAGCGCTGCGTTGCTAGCCGTCCTGTAAGCCTTCGTGAGAAGAATCAAAGCTGGTCTTTGCGTCCTCATCAGTACGCTTCTGATAACATAAAGGGACGAGCGTTGGTACCATACGGCAGCAGCATATGTTAACGTTGCCACATAGGTCCTGAATACAGGACTCTAAGGGCGTGAAATCTTATGCCCAGGTAGATGAAGACAGTCGCGACATCTTCCCGAAGCAAGCAGCGGCCTTCTCGCCGATATATAATGCATGCTGCACATAGGACCTAGCCTCGTCCAAAATTATTCCTAGGGCTCTTGCCTGTGAAACACTCGTGATCGTTGCACCCGTCCATCTTTATAATTGGTCCACGTTTAAACTTGCCCTTATAGGTCATCGTTTGTGACTTCCCGGTAGAAAACCCTAGTCTGTTGCGAATACCCCACTCGGACACGGCAGTGATCGTAGCTGCCGCTTTGCGCTCTATTGCGGAACGAGACGATGCTTCGACCACGATCGTCACATCGTCGGCGTAAGCAATGAAGTGTACTCCTTCGGGTTTCGGCAGCTTCAGGAGGTCATCGACTAGGAGGTTCCATAGAGTTGTTCCCAGCACCGATTCCTGAGGACAGCCATCGTGGAGACCTTCCACACTACCCGGTTTCCAGCAAACAGTCCTACACGGCTATTTATAAAGTAACTCGTTAATATACGGTAAATGTTAGGTGGAACGCCACATTGCTTTGCCTTGAGTAGGACCATTGGCCACTAGGCATTGTCAAGAGGCTCCAGATATGTCCAGAAGGATCAGTTGCACGTAATACTCGGTTGATCCGCTGGTAATACGGTGATGGTACTAAGGGCGGTCACTGTGGATCGGCCACGCGTGAAGCCATGTTGTGCATCGGAGATTCCGCGGTAGAGACATGGAGCGCAGGAGATTATCACACGCTCCAGAATTTTTCCCAATATGGGCAGCAAAGTTATCGGCGGTAGGCTTTAGGGTCAGTGAGCGGCCTGTCGCCACCCTTTGGCAGAACAACGAGTTTGCCCATCTTCCACAGATCCGGAAAAACGCCCTCGACTATGCACGCCCTAAACATGTGCCAGAACTCGTCACCAGTTACCCGCCATGCCTGTCTGACAATCTTAGCCGTAATACCGTCAATGCCGGGTGCAGTGTTCGGCAGTTCTCGAATGATGAGTCCAACTTGTTCTTTGGTCGGTGGTGTAGCATCAGTTCCAGATGGAGCACATGCAGCAGCGATCCGCACTTGTCGATGGTATACAGTTTCCCTGGCTAGATTATCGTCTGGGCATAAGGCATTGACGAGGCCAAGCATGGTGTCTCCGGTCGTCCTAGCATAGCCGTCGGCTAATCTCACCCCATTTAGCACGTTGAGAGGTGGACGAAGTTGTCCACTGGCTGTTCGGTAAGCCTGGCCCCACGGATTGGCGTTACCTGATTCCGCGACAGAGCGGAAGAAGGCAAGTTCAGCTTCCTTCATAGCTAGCTTGTAGCGTATCCTAGTTCGTCGGAGATAATCATGAAGAGCCTTCTCCCTGTCGCCTCCTATGCGGACGTGAGGCCTGCCACTTACGACGTGCACAATAGACTTCGTTACGCATACGGTCAAGAGCCGGAGAACACCACTCGTACCCTTCTTTCTCCTTTTTCGCACGTGTACCTTATCGTTCTCTCGCAGTACGTAGAAGTATTGCAGAGTACTGCTCGCAAATATCACTAGCTGGTCGCATCAGGCCTCAGCTGGGACATGCCGGCGTACAGAGTCGAACAGAATCCTCCCCAGTTCACACCACGTTCACGAAAATAACATACGTTATCTGAAAATTCTGTGCCATCGTACCTCCGTGAGTCACCAAGGATAACGCTAAACGTTATCAACTGGTGGTCACTCACACTGACACCCTCGTGCACCTTCCAGTCAGCAACCCTCACACTACGTGTGGAGATGGTAATATCCACGTTGGACGAGCCATTTGGGCTATGAAAAGTTGGCGGTTGACCCTCCACATTATGTACCAGCAAATTCCGTCCGAGGATGAATCCCTCCATCTGGAATTTGCGGTATTCTGTGTCGGGGCCGCGACCTGCATATTGCCTGCGCTCGCAGTGCTACATGGGAGAGTGAGCGTTACTGTCCACACCAATAAGGATTGGGTGATCAGAAAGTTGATCCATCACGTGGGTGAGATGTTGCAGGTGACAAGAGATATCATGACTGTACTGGCAGTATAACGATACGACGTACATGCTAAGGCTCTGGCAGCTAACATGACCTACAACACAGTGTTCGTTACATAAGTCATGTAGAAGCGTGACTACAAATCGTGAACATACTGGTAATAGACCGGCCTTAGTGTTGATGCCGCATCCAAGTACTCGAGGATGCTGGTATTGCTCCTGAACTAATACCAGATCCAACCCCAGTTCTCCGGCTATAACAGCAAGCTCAGTGGTAGCCGTCTTCGAGCCTTGCAAATTGAGCTGACCTACGCGAAAAATAGTCGTCCTATCCATACTGGGTCATATTGACCGACTGCTGTTCCGCGTGCAAACGTGCAGGACAGTTGAGAGCGGCAGTGGCATGCTGGTCAGCATCTTTCCGCTTGAAGCGTTTGCATGTGGCGCAGCACTGTGTAGCCGACTGGCACTCTGCGGCACGATGGCCGGTGTCACCACATTTGCCGCAAACCATTGCTGCCGCCCTGCAATGCTTCTCCGGATGGCCATATTGCTGACATTTGGAGCACCATGTCACCCGTACATAATCACATACTTCAGCTTCGTCCCAACCAATGAAGACGCTGCCGAGGCCGACCAATTTATCCCCGCAGCGCAGATGTGCATTCCATCACTACTGTGGTTCGTGGTACATCTCTCCGACCCTTCTTGAAGGCAACTCTGCATGACTCACCGAACTTGTCTCTTGACCAGTCAGGATCATCACTCAGATTGATCCTGTACAGATCCTCAAGAAAGTCAGTGGCTTGCGGGTCTGAACGCAAATTGCGCACTGTTACCAGTGGTCGCCTACTTTTAGGATCAGTGATCTTCAAGGAGGGCGGAACCCGCTGCCTTCAGCTTTTGGGCAGCCTCAACAGTTGCCGTCTGTACGACAATGCCTGAGTTCCCGACTTTACGCACGCTGTGTATTTTAATGCCCTGGGTACCTGGCTGGAACTGCCTTCTGCAACTCCGTCTTTGTGTCGTCCGATGACTTTATGGAGTCATTGTTTGGATAAACAATGACTGCGGGGCCCTTAGACTGAACACAAGTGGCGGCTTACCCTTAGGCAGCTTCAGCCTGGCAGCATAGCTGTCAGCAGAAGGAATGGAAGAGGCCGCATAGGGGATATTAGAGGCAGGAAGGGTTTGATTTTGGGCTAGCAAGAGTTCCAGCTGCGCACACTTAAGTTTACCGGCTGTAACCTCTTGCTCCTTTTCGCCGAGCCTAATCTCTAGCGTTGCCACATACGCTAGGATGTCTTGGCTGAGGCTGCCGATAGTGGTCTTATCACCAAGTTGAGCTTATTGCTCGCATTGGTGACAGATGCGGATGGGGACCTGTTGTAGCACGGAGTCTGCAGCCATTTGGACGTGATCGATGAGTCAGTCTGTGTCGGCATTACCGCTATGGGACCTATAGAGGCACCCGTAGACGCGGGGATGGTCGTCGCTGTCTACGCGCAGCCATAGAATGGACAGGTCCGTACATTCAAGACTGCCGAGGCGTCGAAAACCGATGTCCTCACTGACGTATACGCAAACTTAAGCCCGGGGCACAAAGAAGTGTTCCAATTTGTACCCCGGGTAGGAGAGATATGAAGTATCAGCCGGAGAGGACACTTTAGTCTCGGTTAAAAAGAGCAAGGTCGCTTCGCCGTCTCTAGATGGTAATGGACAGTGTTAAGGTCTGAATGAAGTCCCCTGATGTTGCAAAAATTCACGGATAGCGTGACAGGAGTCGCTTTGGTCGTATTGCTCCGCTTGCCCCGAGCACCATTAGTCGCGAGCGGAGTTTTGCCCTCCTCCGTCCAGAACACGCGTGGCAGCCTCAGCAACCACGCTCAGGAGCAAAGTAGTTTGGTCGTGGATGCTCAGCGAGGGATTCTCCAGGGGTGCTGGTACCCTCCTGGGGTAGTCTTTTATTTAATACTACCATGTTGATGGGGGGGGGGGGAATTGGGCGTCCGGCCACCTGCACTCACCAAGCGCAACGCAAAGTTAAACCTCGACTTCACGCTGTGAGGCCGTGGTACCACCTCGGTTCAAGCTGGCCCATCCGTGCGACAGCAAAAGCTACCGCTTGGCTCTACCACTGTTAATATAATATGTAAGTCCAGCCCTGCTAGTAAACAAAAAGAATGGCGAGAAAAGATTATGCATTGACTATCGCGCGCTGAGTAAAATCACGATAAAAGATAAATGTCCGATGCCCCGCATCGATGATTTACTCGATCGACTTCAGGTGTGTAGCTTTTTTACCAGTTTGGACATGAAAAGTGGGTATTATCAAATAAAAATGAAAGAATATTCGGTTCATAACACTGCTTTCATTAGTGGAGATAGGAACTACGAATTTCTTGGGCTCCCCTTTGGTTTAGCTGGTGCTCTATCATGTTTTCAGCAGATGATGAACAGAGACATAGGAAATCTTAGATTTGAAAAAAAATATTTTACATCTAGACGACATTTTAATCGTAAGTCAAACAGAAGTAGAGAACTTGGAACTCCTTGAAAAGGTGTTACAAATTTATTTAAAAAAAAACGGTCTAACGCTTAACTTATGAAAATGTCATTTCTTAAAGACAGATATAGAATTTTTGGGGTACCGAATAAATTCTGAGGGCATAAAGCCTAGTGAAGGTAAGGTAAATGCAGTGAAATACTTTCCCACTCCAAAAACGGTTCACCAGATGCGAAATTTTCTAGGCCTCATTAGTTATTTTTGGAAATTCATAAAACATTGTGCAATCTTATCCAGTCCTCTCACCAAACTATTAGAGAAGAATGTCCCCTGGGTCTGGAAAACTGAACATGATCGTACTTTTATGACCTTAAAAGATGCACTAATTTCGGATAACATACTAATATTATTCGACCCTACCAAAGAGTGCGTTTTCTATACTGACGCAAGCAGAACGGAATTGCTGGTATCTTTGTGCAGGTTTCAGACTCTGTAGGGAAGCCCATTCATCAAACCACGGACGACGAAAAAAGTATAATTCTAAATAAATTTAGGCATTACTTATTAGGAAGTCATTTTCGCATTGTTACGGATTGCAGTGTAGTTCGTTTTGCTTTAAAATAAAAAGGAAATAATAACACGAATTGCTAGATGGGCTTTGGTGCCTCAAGAATTTTCTTACAACATTATCCATAGGGAAGGTTATCGCATGTAATAAGTAGATGCCCTCAAGTTGGAACCCTTTACAATCTGGAAGTAAATCTGAAGATTAGATAATTATGTCTATCACGGAAGCAGATTTGCTAATCTCTGTTCAGCTTCAGGATTCGCGGAAAGCTGAGATTAAAATGTCTTTAGAATCTGGTGACGCGCATAAATATAAAGATATATTTAACAAATATAAACTATTAGGTAACAAAGTGTATCGTCGTACAAGCCAAGGTCGACGTTGGGCAGTATCAAAAACATGCATATGCGGGTATTGAAGTACAATCATGATGACCTCGGTTATTTTTCTGTCGATAAAACAGTCGAGAGAAAAATTAATAAACAAATAATAATAACAAAATAATAACAAATAATAATCTCATCGATACTGGTTCTCACGGATGAGACACATAATAAAAAATATATAAATAATTGTATGTAAGGCATTTATTATAAAAACAAAGGCGGGCCAAAGGAAGGAGAACTATATCCATTACCAAAATAAGCCCAGCCATTCCATACGTTACATTTAGATTACTTAGGTCTTTTTGTAGTAACTCAGGACAATTATAAATACTTATTGGTTACAAAAGACGCGTTCACTAAATTCGTATTCATATCAGATGTGACTAACATCGGCAGTAGCAATGTGGTCCAAGAACTCGAAAACATATCGAAAATATACAGTAACACGCGAAAATTGATAACGGATGCTGGTTCAGCATTTACCTTAAAAAATATTTAAAAATGATTGTTTTAACAAAAATATTAGGATACACACTGTGGCGACGGGTATGCCTAGGTCTAATGGGCAAGTCGAGAGATTTAACAGGACTATTTTAGAAGCCATGAAAACAATGGGAGCAGATTTAAATGAAAATTGTAGGTATAAATGTATCATACCTATACAACAAGTGATTAATATCACGTTTCATAAAATTGCGTAAGCTGTTCCAAGCGAAGTATTTTTCAGTTATAGGTTGCGAACCGATAGTGATAATTAAATGCCTGACCGTGAAAATGTAGACGGTTCTACTACGAATGTATCTAAGTTTTGTAAATATGTAGACAAAACATACGGACGAATGCTTACTCTCAAAAGAAAAACTTTGATATCAAACGTCCAAAAGCTAAGCAGTATAAGGAAGGAGATCTGGTACTGCTAAAAATTCAAAGTATGACAAATGACGGACGAAGCAGAAAGCTATAACCTGGTTTTTTCAGACTGTCGTGAAGCGACAATTAAAAGAGAAAGAACCTAACCTAAGAACAGCAAAACAACAAAATAGACCAAGAAAATAATATATTTTAATTTTTTAAAAGGTATTTACAATCTTATAAAAAAAATGAAATATGAAGGTGATGGATGAAATGAAATTACAATTATATTAAAAAAAGGGATAGGAGAATAGGAGAATTAGTATGATAGTGGAGCCTGGAGCCTCGCTGCTTTTGTAGAAATGGGCACACGCAGAGCTTGAGGTTTCTCAGCGGCGACGGCACGCAGCGCCTGGACTGGGCACACGCAGCGTCCGGAGCCGGCGCACGTAGCGCCTGGGGTAGGTGCGCTCAGTTCTTGGAGAAGTAGTCGCCGCGCCCAGAGGTAGCGCGGGTAGTAGGGACGCAGCGCCTGGAGCCAGCAGTCGAAGCGCGCCTGAAGGTAGCGCGGGCAGTAGGCTGCACTCAGCGCCTGGATCAAGCAGTCGTAGCGCGCGGAGTAGTGTGGCCCCGCACTTGAATTAGAATTCACCGACGACTTCACGTGTAGATGGAGGCTTGCAGGATCCCGGGGCAAAGCGGCCCCGTGATAAGGCCTTTAATAGATGTTTCTCGTTTGAGAACCGAAGCGAGACTCTCCTGTATTCTCCAATTGTTTGGCTTTTATACCTTTTTAGAGAGAACGAGAAATTATTTAAATTAAAACGAAATTTATTGTAAATGACCTACAGCCAAAAAGTATTTATGTAGAAAGAACATCATATCAGAGACGAATTTAAATAAAAGTTACCATAACAACCACAAAACCAATGGTTGTCAAATTGAGGAATTTTTAGTTTTAGGACTGTTATTAAGAAACTATTACATTTAAGTAAGAAACGAGATAAAAATCACATAGGAAAAACTAATGCACGACAACGTACACTAAGCCTGAAATTGTAGAGTTACAGAGAATTCAATACAAGACCAAAAAAAAGGTAAGACTTCGTTGACAGCTAGTTTAAAAGTACTAAATAGTGTGAAAATACGCAGTAAAATGATATGTTATTGTGTAAAAACGTTACAGGATCCTATATAAATAAAGGTGATGCAAAATATAAATGCAGAGAATCAAAAACAGAATGAAAAAAATAGTATAAAGTGATGCAAAACATGAATGCAGAATATCAAAGCAGAATGGAGAATTAGTGTACAATAAAATGTAAGTTGCATAACACTACAAGACCTTTTCAAAAACCTGTTTTTAAAAACCTTTTGGTCGCTGCGAAAAATTTAAAAACATGGACTAAAATTCATGATTGGCATGCTGAATAAATAAATGCTGAATAATGAAAACAAGAGACGTGCAAGGTAAAGATATACATTTTATACATTGAAACATTGTTTAAAATAATTATGAAAAATATTATTTAAAATAATGATTAAATTTTCTTTCATATATCTTTTGTATGCGTGTAGTCAATTGCAATTATCTTAAAGACTAACCAAGTCACTGCCTAGTGCGACATAAGCGAACTGGCAGTCATTTTCCTAGGACCAAAGGAATGAACTGAAAACATTCACACGAATTAAAGGGCGTGAACTGATAAAGTTATTCGTGTAGGAAGCTTTAAACAAAAAGCAAAGCTCTGTTTTTCTTAAGAGTAAACAGCAATTTGGGTAATCAACAATGGGTCACATTTTTAATGTTTAAATGTGTGTGTTTGAGCTATACGAGGCGTGTGTGCGCCTCAGGGTAGGCACAATGTAGGAGGGCCATATTTGCAACATTGCGGCAATAGTTTGAAGTTGCTGCGTAATGTTAAAATGTTGGCCACAACACGGTAGGCGAGTGAAGTTGCTGACTCTGGGGAAGCAAAAAATAAACCGAGGAAAAACACTTTTTCGCTTCAGCTACAGAACACGCTAGTAGCCTCAAGTCTCGTAAAGGACATAATTATTGTATAATACTTATTCTATTAAATACTTATTTTACATACAGTCAGTGTCTAATTATCTACCTAAGTAAAATATAAGGTTTACATAAGAGGCAACTATGGGAAAGGCCAGAAAGACCTATCCTATTCTATAAAATAAATTAAAAAAGAATATGTAAAATAATATGTAAATTACCTAGAAGAGCATTTTCTGGCACTGTGATCGATAACCTGTCTGCAAAATGAGGATATTATGGTAAATTTTTCGTTCAAGGGAGAGGCCAATCCAGCTATGCACTATTACGAGCTGAACTAATGATCGACAAATAGATGGAGTAACTCACTATCGATTTTATCGAGATGCGTAACTTTGAACACGGGTAAGATAAGATGAGCAAGGTTCGTGCTTTCACGTTCACTTACGCACATTATTATATCCACACCGCTTCGCACCTCCAAGAATAGATTAAAAACAATGAAAATGTTGTGAAAAACAAGCAGATACTAATATTTCTGACGTGATTATCAACCACAGCGTTTTTTGATCCGATCTACGTTCTATATAATTTAATGCCATGTTGTGGGCGCGTAAGAGAATTTAATACACCAAATCTTGCCGTAGATGTCCTAAGAGGTAACAGAGAAATTAAATTGGAGATGGGCAGCAGCATCTTCCTGATAACAATTTAAAATAAGTTAAAACTGCGGTTACTGGTCCAATAAATAAATATCTCCCTATGTGGCTTACTATGAGATAGACCTATATGTTTAGCAGTGGACTTTGATAGGCTGCAACGAATGAATGGGATTAGATTAAAAAAAATTAAACGATGTATGCAGCCCGAGTAGATCTCGACATCATAACATCGCCAATCCCTCGAGACCACTCGACAAAATTAATTCAAATTAATTGTTAAACGCGATAAAATCCATTTTTGAATAAAAAATTGCGTAGAATGTACATTAATTTAAAACATTACCCTATAATTTTTATCTTTTTACGTGGTTGTACTATTTTTTATATATTATTTCTGCGGCACGATAGTCGTCTCCACGAGAGTAGGACCACGTTCTCATAGAATAACAGCGTAAAACAGCAGATTACAAGACCTTTTTTATTGGGAACGGGACATTCTATCTCAGTGCTCAGGGGTGATAACGCATCTGTATTTTGATACTTAATCGAGGATAGATGTACTACATACATGACGTCTATGGGCCTCAACATCTGCTGGGTCAGGTGGAATGAGTGCTCGCATGTCACCTAATTCTATGAAAAAACTTTTTAATAGTGAAACATATTTACCGCACACCATAAGAAATGTTGCCGTTAATGCAAACTGTGTTTTCATTTTCCTTGTGTTTGTAGTATATTCACATACCCTATTTGTTATAATTTTATTTAACCACTTAATTAACTCTTTCTTATTAGTGAGTAGCAGTTTTAATATTCGTAAACAGCTATCAATACGTATCGTTCTATACACCTATCAATTAATATCTAGAAAACCGTCTCCGGCCAAGTTCCACAAATAACTGAGGAAACCTCAACAACGAAACAATTTTTAATATTATTTAATACCAAGCCAAGCTGTGAAATATATGTTACGAAGAATTTTTTATAAAAGTATAAGAAGTCGCGGAAAACAAATACGCACGTAATGTTTTTTAACAATGGATTAAGCCTGTGAATTGTCCCCAACGACAACGAAACGCCTTGCGCGATGCCAGATTAAGACAGCTAATTATGTTTTAAGATATATCTAAATAATCGCACAACTTTGAGTCAAAATCCGATTCATGACCACGTAGATTGAAAAAAAAAATGGATATAAATCAATATTTTTTTTTACTATTAACATTTTATTAAATAATTAATTAAACATTTCATATAATATTTCAGTAATACATACTTATTTTCACTTCAAGCAGATAAACTGATAACAATGATATTTTCATCATCATCATCATCATTACAGCCCTTTACAAGTCCACTGCTGAACATAGGCCTCCCCCAAAGAATGCCACAAAGCACGGTCCTGAGCCACCTGCATCCATCGACTTCCTGCATGTCTTACCAGGTCGTCACTCCATCTTGTGGGGGGACGCCCTACACTTCGCCTACCGGTACGAGGCTGCCACTCGAGAACCTTTCTTCCCCATCGGTTGTCGGTTCTTCGAGCTATATGGCCGGCCCACTGCCACTTCAGCTTACTAATCCGTTGGGCTATGTCGATTACTCTGGTTCTACTGCGGATATCCTCATTCCTAAGTTTATCACGCAAAGAAACTCCGAGCATAGCCCTCTCCATAGTTCGCTGAGCGACCTTGAGCTTCCTCATACGGCCAGCAGTGAAGGACCACGTCTCAGTTCCGTAAGTCATCACTGGCAACACGTACTGGTTGTACAATTTTGTTTTAAGGTTTTGAGGTATTTCTGACGAGAAGATGTATCGTAGCTTCCCGAACGCTGCCCAGCCGAGTTGAATCCGTCGATTGACCTCTCGGTCGAAGTTGGACTTACCTAGTCGGACTATTTGTCCCAGGTAAACATACTCGTCAACAACTTCGAGCTTAGTGCTCCCAACAACTACCGGCATAGGTGTGACATGGATATTAAACATAATCTTTGTTTTGTTCATGTTCATCTTAAGACCTATCCGTTGGGTAATAGTGTCTATTGAGGTCATTGAGCATAGTGCTTAGTTCCTCCAGCGATTCTGCCATGAGGACTATATCGTCGGCAAATCGAAGGTGAGTGATGTACTCGCCATTGATGTAAATACCGTATCCTTTCCAGTCCAGAAGCTTGAAAACGTCTTCCAATGCAGCAGTGAAGAGTTTCAGGGATATAACGTCACCCTGTCTTACACCTCTCTGCAATTGGATAGGTTTCGTACTCTGGTTCTGTACTCGGATAGCCATCAGAGCTCTACTGTACAAACACTTCAGCACTTCGATATACCGACAGTCAACTTGGCACCGCTGAAGGGACTGCAGCACCGCCCGAATTTCGACGGAATCAAAGGCTTTCTCATAGTCCACATACGCTAGACATAGTGGCAAATTGTACTCTTTGGACTTCTGTACAATTTGCCGTAGGGTATGTATGTGGTCTATGGTGCTAAAGCCCTTTCGGAAACCGGCTTGTTCGGGAGGCTGGAAGTCGTCAAGTCTGCGCGCGAGACGATTCGTAATGACTCTCGAAAACAGCACGTAGACGCGGCTCAGAAGGGAAATCGGTCTGTAGTTCTTCAAGAGAGCATTGTCACCTTTCTTGAAGAACAAGACCACCGCACTTCTGCTTCACGCTTCCGGTGTAATGCCACCATGGAGGACGGAATTAAAGAGCTTCTGAAGGACTTCAAGTACCGGTCTTCCACCCGCTTTCAGAAGCTCCGCTGTAATTCCATCTTCGCCTGGGGCCTTGCCGTTTTTAAGGTGCTGGAGAGCCATTCTAATCTCGCTCAGACTGACGTCCGGGATATCTTCGGAATAGTGTCGAATAAGACTCGCTCTTGGATCGTTACTCACACTTGCGTGTGGCTCCAACGACGACGTGTACAGCTGCTAATAGAACCTCTCAATCTCACTCAAAATCTCAGGTGCCCCGGAAACGATACTGCCACATTCGGTCTTCAGCTTTGACAGTTGGCTCTTTCTGGCAGACAGATCTCTGGCAAAGACTTTGGAGCCTTGGTTTCGCTCGATCGCTTCTTCAATACGAGCTGTATTGAAGTTGCGTTAGTCTCGCTGCATGCATTTGGAGATCTGTCGGTTCAGTTGCCTATATGCTGTCAAATCTGTTGAAAAATGTAGCCTCATCTCCCGTCTAACAGCCATGAGATTAAGAGTGTGATCGGAGAGTTTTTGTGTTCTTCTGCGGCGGGTCTTGCAGAACTTAGCTCCGACCGCATGGACAGTTTCCACGAGCTTGTCATTCATATCGTCCACTTCATTGCAGTCTTCTAGGCACTGAAAACGGTTTTGTAACTCGAGCTGAAAGGTTTCAGGACTTTGGATTAGAGCACGAGGGGGACGGAGCGTTGACTTCATCAGACGAGACCTCTCCAACTTAACATTTAGGTTCAGTGTGCCTCTAACCATTCGGTGATCGCTGCCGGTTTTCACCCTCGCGATCACTGAGACATCACTGAACAGTTGTCGTCTGGTCGTCATAATGAAGTCAATCTCATTTTTTGTCGAACCGTCGGGGCTCGACCAGGTCCACTTTCTTTGGGGCCGCTTCTTGAAGAAAGAGTTCATCATAAAGAGTCCCTCTTTCTCCATGAAGTCAGCCAGCTGCTAGCCCCTTGGGTTCCGTTGCCCTATTCCAAATTTCCCTACTTTCAGCTCACCGTTCTCTCTTGTGCCTAGTTTTGCATTGAAGTCTCCCATTAACACCGTATATTGGGTTTTGGAGGAATGCATGGCTCTAGAGATATCCTCATACATTTTCTCCACCTCCTCATCGGGGTGTGCCGAGGTTGGTGCGTAAACCTGTATGACCTTCAGCGAATAACGTTTGGTGATTCTGAGTATAAGGTACGCAACCCTCGTCGACACACTCCCGATCTTTACAACGTTGTTAACGAGAGACTTGTGGACGATAAATCCGACACCTCCTTGGGACAGATGGTCGCCCTCCCGGTGATAGAGCAAGTTGCCGGATTCGAGGATTACCGTGTCCTCCCCTTCTCTTCGGACTTCGGATAATCCTATAATATGCCAGCGCAACTTGTCTATCTCTTCTTCCAGCTCCACTATCTTCTCGTCAGTCCTCAGAGTGCGTGCTTTGTACGTTGCCAGGTCGAGTCGTCGTAGGTGGCAACCGAACCTCCACCGGAGATTCTTAGCACCCCCTGCCCCGCCGTTACCATGGTCGCCACCGTAGCCAGGAATATCGGGGCCGCCGGGGACTTGGGGCCGTCTGTTTGTTGTCTTGATCATTGGGGGGTATTTGCCATAGTTGCCACGCTTGGCGAGCGGGTTGGCAACCGCAGTTTTTTTATTCTAATTTTGGCTATTATCAGGAAGATGCTGCTGCCCATCTCCCGCCTGTTTCCCTTCGTCGCCTTTTACGACACCCACGGGAGGATATGGGGTAGTGGATATTCTTGACCGCCACTACACGGCATAATGATATTTTATAAAAATAAAATTACATTAGAAATAGAAAATATATTATTTAACCAAAAAGTCACACCGTATAAGGAAAGTAAAAGTAAAAAGTACACCGATAAATACATAGGATTCCGATTAAGTAGAAAGTATATATAGTCCTCGTTAGCCATCGCAATCAGAAGCAGCATATAATCAACAATATCCGGTTTATTGCAAGACACAAAGAAACACTTCTTCTTCTTCTTCTTTTAAATTATGGCTTCTCTTGATAGAATTTTGCCAGTGTCAAGTCAGTCAAAGAAACACTTTATTATGAAACAGAACACTGACATTGACATACACAAAATTTCGAAAGTTTATTTATTGTTTAGTAAATGCTGCAGGTGTCAATTGCAACAACAGAGCAATAGCCGATGCATTGACGACGACAAAAGGTTGTCAGCCCCGAGGCGCGGGCCTCGTTTGCTGGCGCGTCCTGTCGCGCGCATGAAGCGCGGCGAGCACGCGCCCACTGTCCACACACTACGTATTGGTGACATACGTGCTCAGTACGATGATCTGGACTTATTTACTAATAAATTTAGGCAGCATTAGTAAATTAAGAAATATTCTAACTGACATTGTATAATTTATTAACCCTGACATTGACTTTATTTGCTATTTTAATGATGATGATGATATTTGTTTAATTAGAGGCAATTATTTTAATGATTAATGTTGTACATATTTTTTTAGTTGAATGTGTTTTATTTTGTAATTTAATGTTATGTGCTTTATTTAATTAAGATTATGATTTAAAATTGATTTAATGTTGATTTAATGTATCTAATGTTAAAAACGTGTTAGACGCTATCATGTTACCTTGTAAGCACGTATCTAATAATAAATTGACGGCTCCGTGGTGCAGTGGCTTAGCAATGAGTTGTTGCGCTGGGGGCCGCGGGTTCTAATCCCGCACGGAACAAGAATTTGTATGGCCTACAAATAATTGTTCCAGGTCTGGATGTTTGTTCTTGTGCAATTTATGTTTGTAAACTGCCTCCACAATACAGGAGAAAATCCTAGTGTGGGGGTTACGTTTTTTAAAAAAAGAAGAAGAAAAATAAATAAATAAATCAAACCGTAATATGTTGCCGTCACACAAACACACCGGTTTAATGTGAAGGAACCAATTAAATGATGAAACCAAAGTATGTGTGGCAGGAGAAAGTAAAATGGGAAATCTCCCGCCGGGCAAGGTGTTCTGCCCCGAGAGCGGCCAACTCTCCGAAGCTATTCTATATATACTGCTTTAACTTCGGTGGTTTGGTCATGCAGAAAGAATAAACTAGAAAAGAGTAACAAAGCAAATTTATGTTTCAGAAGTGAACGGCAGAGTCAGAAAGGGACACCCTAGACGAAGATTTATCGACCAAATCAGCGATATATTGAAAATGGGCCAGATTAGGAGTACCCTTAACCGATGAGCGTGTATGCGTAGATATATGGATGTAAAGGAGGTGAGAGAGGTGTGTCAGGATTGCGCCAAATGAAAGTCCGTAGTCTCTGCCTACCCCTCTGGGTGACAGGCATGAGTGTTTGTGTTGCTTTAACTTAGAAACGTTGATATCGCGATTAAAGCTTCGATGTGTTTTCGCTTGAGGCGCAACGAAAGTGCCGCCACATCATCCCCCTGCTCAGACTGGTGGTCGATAGTTCAGTCCGATTGCCGGTGCATCCTTAATGCCAGTAGGGAATGCATGCTGTGTGCGTAAGGGAAAGTGACGCCGGTACAAACGATATATCGGTGTGTAATGTATGCCATACTACGCATTTGCAAGTGATGCCGGTGAGAACGATGAGCCGGAGCAAGTGCCAGGGATTGCCTTGTAGTCTGTGGTGAGTCGAAAAGGCAAGTGATCTTCGACATTGCCGTGAAGCAGAGGTGAGTAGTAAGGCTTAGAGCCGTGCTGAACACTGTAGCGCAGAGAGTAGCTTGAAGGAACAGGAAGCATTATTATTCTAGTGTTGCGATGAACCTTTATAAAGCTAAATGGCTTTGCAGAATGAGAAGACTGCAGACAATATCTGTTCGGGAGCGAATGAATGGGGTACTTGAGGATGATGACGAAGGTTTGAAGTTGTAGTTTCCGAACGTTATTGGTTGCGTGTTCATATCACGTCGGGGTCACCACTGTGGCGGGTGGTTAGAAAAGGGGAAATCTCCCGCCGTGCAAGGTGTTCTGCCCGGGGAGCGGCCAACGCTCCGAGTGGTAGTTCGGAGCTATTCTATATATATATATATATATATATATATATATATATATTTTTTTTTTTTTTTTTTTTATAGGATAGGGTGACAAACGAGCACACAGTCCACCTGATTGTAAGTGGTTGCTGTGGCCCATAGACATCTACATTTATCCTCGTTTGCGAATCAAAATGCAGATGCGTTGTCACCCGTGAGGACTAAGATGGATCGCCTCTTTTCCAGTAAAAAGGGTCTCCGGTTCTCTACACTCACCATACGAAACACAGCAGTGTTAAGCTGCTATTTGACGCTGGTATTCTGCGAGAGCGTGGTCCTTCCCCGGTCGAGCCGACCCATTAATGCTACAACTATTCTACTAATATAGCTGCAGCATGCAAAAGCAGCAAAATATATCACGTATATTTTGTTTTAAAGCGACACCACACATCTTAATGTAACACAGGGCACGGCAGTCTCCCAGTAACACACTCTTCTCTCTCTTTACCTTCACTAGCAGAATACTCCAACGGGCATAGTAACGGCAGTGAGACTCGTAGAATTACAGACTGATGCCTCCCAGTGGCCTGCGCGATGCTTTATACTGCTAGAACAAGTGAAAGATTACCGTCATACCTTCATTCGTTTGTATTTCATTTTATTTTTAACCTCCATTCCCGACAGTACTATTACGTATTTTGTAACTTATACAATATATTTAATTAATTTGCTTTTACTGCACGTAATTCTTATCGTTTCTCTTGAAGTGAGGATATCATCGCTAATGAGGTCTATTGTCGCAGAGGGTTGTAATATTTCATAGAATATTACATTGTATTAGCTCAGAGAATAGGTTTTATTAGGTTGTCTACGTATGACTTCAACTGTGCTTATAGCCTCATTCAACTATAACTTCAATGCAGCAATAAATCTAAAGAAGTATGGAACTTTTTACTCGATCTTCTGAGGTGCCCATCAGAGGCAAATCCCGGCCATGGCTTGGTCGCTTCTGTAAAGTAGTATCACGCTATAAGCAGGAGAGCTACCGGGCCTGGGCTGATGTATCAACGTCTCGGCATGTAAACACCAGCATTCTTAAAAAGAAGTATAATTCTAGCTCCAGGTCCTTATAAAGAGTCATTGCCAAGGAAAGCTCAGAGCACATCGGCAGCATTAGCGAGAAGTTAGTTCACCTTACTTCGGGAAACCGTGAATTCTTTTCCCTTGCCAAGGCTGTCCAAGGGAACTTTTGTCAGCCATCTCTTTCATCTCTGCACAGAGAGGAAGACTCACTGGCCCATGCTGCAAAAGAGAGAGGCAATCTGTTAGTCTCTCTCTATGCGTCCAACTCGACTCCAGATCACGGTGGGAACACACCACCGAACATCCCACGGTGTGATTGATCCATGCTGGATATGCGGTTTACACAGTGCTCGGTTTGGATAGCACTCCTCTCCATGGACGTCAAGAAGTCGAGTAGGCCTAATGGAGTCCCTCCCATTGTGCTTAAGACGTGTGCTCCGGAGTTGGCACCGGTTTTAGCGCGTCTTTTCTGGTACTTCTACCCCTAAGGCGTAGTCCCGAAAATTAGCTTTGGTCCACCCGATCCCTAAAATGGCAACCGCTTAGATCCGTCCCACTATAGGCATATCGCAATCATCTCCTTGTTCTCCAAAATAATAGAATCCATTATAAACTGCCAGCTGAGAGGTACTTTGAGGATCAACAGCTGATTAGTGACCGCCAATACAGTTTTGGTCGGGATTATTTACCTGGTCATCTTCTAGTCTACCTTAAACATAGATGGTTGGAGGCAGTGGAGTCCAAGGGGGATGCCTTAGTCGTTATTTTGGACATAGCGAAGGACTTCGATCGGGTTCGGCACAAAGCACTTCTTTTGAATCTCCACAAAGCTGATTACTATCACGAACGCTGTTTCTTCTGAATATCAATGACGTGTTTTACGTAGTAGAGTCATGCTGCAGCTATGTTGTTAAGTTGGCCCACCCAAATTCAGATAAGTTGTTCTGTTTTTGCTAAGCTTTGCACCCTCTTAGGAACTTTCTTCCGGTCAAGGTAAAGATAACTCTGGTGCAATCTTTTATTTTGCCTATTATTGACTATGCTAATGTATGTTTTCCTGATCTCAATGAGGTTTACCTTGATAAGCTGGATCGTCTCGTCAATAACTATATCCATTTTATTTTTCGTCTTCACAAGTTTGACCATGTATCCTCATTTCGGTCTCAGCTTGACTAAGGTTGACTGGCAGAATGCTTTTAGCATTAAGTCCGCCTTTACTTCCTTTACTTAATATGTAAGGTTCAATAAAGTTTAAATAAATAAAATAAATAAATATTGGTAGTAGGTATAGTTGTAGCACGAATGGGTCGACTCGACCGGGGAAGGACCATGCTCTCACAGAATACCAACGTAAAATAGCAGCTTAACGCTTCTGTGTTTCGTACGGTGCGTGTAAAGAACCGGAGAGCCTTTTTACTGGAAACGAGGCATTACATCTTAGTCCTCACGGGTGACGCCGCATCTGCATTTTGATTTTTGATTTGTAATCGAGGATAGATGTAGATGTCTATGGGCTGTAGCAACCACTTATCATCAAATGGACTGTTGCTCGTTTTTCACCCTTATCCTATAAAAAATGTTGCAAACTGGTAACATTCATTTCTATGCAGACGACAGCACTGGTGATGCTTTATACACCGGCCGTGCCAATATTTCTCTGGAAAATGTTTCCGGGCACCAGAACAAACGTTCAAGTTCCTATTAATCGCCTCGATTCACTGGATCTGCGAAGGGATGTTGCATCCCGCTGCATTTTCTGTCGCATCTGCCACAGGGATTGCTCTGAGGTATTCTTCGGATTAATTCCAGCTGCCAAATTTCACGAACCCACGTTGCGTCAAAAGTCACGATATCATCCACATCTTTTGGATGCCTGGAGGTCCACCGTAGTAGTTTAGTAGAGTAGGAATTGATTACCACCGGCGATTTTTCCGACCCGATATGACTTAGGGACCTTCAAAAAAGAGCTTACTCCATTCTAAAAGGCCGGCAAAGCACCAGATATTTCCATGGTGTTAAAGTTGTTTATAAGCAGCGGTAGTTATTTACTATCAGGTGAGAGGCTCGTTTTCCCTCTCTTCTATAAAAAAAGTAAACATACTCGTCAACAACTTCGTGCTTCGTGCTTCCAACATCTACAGGCATAAGTCTGATATGGACTACACATGATCGTTGTTTTGTCCATGTTTATTTTAAGATATACTAGGGAACTAGCATACTGCACACTTGAGCATAGTGCTTAGCTCCTCCAACGATTCTGTCATATGGACTATATTGTCGGGAAATCGAAGATGAGTGATGTACTCGCCATTGATGTTAATACCTTATCCTTTCCATTCCAGTAGATTGAAAACGTCTTCTAATGCAGTGGTGAAGAGATTCGGGGATATTATGTTACCCTGTCTTACACCTCTTTGCAGTTTGATAGGATTCTTACTCCGGTACTCTACTCGGGCAGCCATCGTAGCCCTACTGTACAAACACATCAGCACTTCGATATACCGATAGTCAACTTGGCACCGCTGAAGGGACTGTAGCACCGCCCAAATTTCGACGAAATCAAAGGCTTTCTCATAGTTCACATCCGCAAGATAAAGAAACAGATTGTACTCTTCGATCTTCTGTACAATTTGCCGAAGGGTATGTTGTTTATGGTGCTAAAGCCTTTACTGAAATCGACTTGTTCGGGAGGCTGGAGTTCGTCGATTCGAGAGTCGAGAATAAAAGGAATGATAAGAAATAAAACTAATAATTGCAATAATTGCACACCTCATAACGCGAAGCTTTTAGGAGAGCTTTACTCTCGACACGTCAAAGTCAAGCAAATTTGTGTTCTTAAAATAGCTCTATCATAACCATATTGAAATTATACGGTAATATTAGTAGCCGTATATCGAGAAAACACTCTAGTTAATCCTTCTTATATTTCCTAAAAAATCATTTTCTATTGCATTTTTGAAACAAAAAGTTTTGAAAAAATTTACGTGGAATATTGTTTTTGTATGTGGACCGGGTTTCGTTTATCAGCTTCAGAATCACATCAACTGGTTCTTAATATTATATCAATACTCTAGTTCGCATAGTTTGTTATAAAAACGTTTTTCAAGTTTTATAAGTTTTATTGCTATTAAAAATTAAAGGCAATTCCATTTTTTTCCCTTGATAGACAAAGGACAAACGTATCATACTGCTTATATTGATTTATTTTGGTTAACACTACAATTTTTTTCCCTGCAGGTGACACTAACTGTTAAAATAATAGAGCGCTAAATATAAAACACGTAAATAATACATTTTAAAAGTCAGGAATACAATTTTTTTTTATAAAAATTAAATAAAACGTTCAAGAGGCGTGAACTTTTGGGTTTTCCAAATTATTTTAAAATACGTTCATTAACTACTGATACTTTTTGTTGGACACAAAAATATTGTTTATAAGATTATTATGGCAGTTTTACACACGAAATATCCGGCTGTAATAATAACTATGAGAAATAAAGATGGACAAAAAAATTTAACATAATTCTATTTATAAAATTATTTAGCATTAATAATTTTCACAACTTATCACTAGGGTTGTCACAGAAATATTAAGTACATACGTCGTAGTGTAACTCTACGATATGAAACTTTTTATTATTTATTTTATTTATATTAATATATTAATGCTTAGACGCAGAATGAAGAGAATCAACCTCTTAGTAACCGAAAAGAAGGTCCTGAAAAGGATGTATGACCCAGTTCGAAGGGAGGATCACAACTGGAGTGTCCGTAAAAACTCCGAAAAAAAAACCCATGGCCAAGCCAAACATCATTGAAGAAATAGAAGCTGATCATCTCCGGTGGCTTGGTCATGTAGAACGGATGGGAGAAGATTGAGGTGGAAAGACAGTATATATTTGGGACGAACGACTGGTCGGTGTCCAATTTGTCAACCCAAATATCGTTGAGTGACCGGGTGGAGGCTGACGTGCGCACACTTCAAGCTGAAAAAAATTGGCGAAGAAATTGCTGCCCTTCTCCTGATTTGTTAAAGCAACGGGATAAAAGTCATCATCACCATTAGAGCCCTTCCCAAGTCCACTGCTAAACATAGGCCTTCCCCTAGAAAAACCACAAATCACGGTCCTGAACCACCTGCATATATCGACTTCCTGCATGTCTTATCAGGTCTCCATCTAGTGGAGGGACGACCCTAAACTTCGCCATCAGTTGTCGTTTCTGCGAGCTATATAACCGGCCCATTGACACTTAAGCTTACTAATCGTTGGGCTATGGTGGTTACTCTGTTTCTATTGTGGATATCCTCGTTTTTAAGTCATATAAAAAAAACTCAATACTATCGTTGCCTTGAGAACTATACAGCATGAATGAAAAAGTATCGAGCGTTCGTGTCTAAAATTCGGCGGGTACGGCGCGTGCAGCGCGTACGGCGCGGATAAATGTGCGTTCAGTTTAGGGACCTCCATGAAAAGAGCTTACTCCTTTTTAAAAGGCCAGCAATGCAACTGCAATTCCCCTGGTATTGCAGTTGTTCATGGACAACGGTAGTAACTTACCATCAGGTGAGCCGTATGCTCGTTTGCACGCTCTCCTATAAAAAAGGAGTACCATACCCACCCAGACGAATTCCTAGGTCCTGGGCCTTATACAATATTCCTAAAAGAAGACCTATCATCTAGTGTATAATATTTTTGTGTGGGAATAACGGGATAACATGCAAGCAGAATTTTGTTTATGCTTTATAGAATGATACCACAATTTTCGATCATTAGATCCACATTTCTTAATTTTTAACACAGTCCACCTAATGGTAAGTGGCAGCGGTGATCCATTGACATCTAAATCTATTCTTGATTGCGAATCAAATTATCAGCCTTTTCATCCCTGAGTACTAAGATACAATTCCTTGTTACCTCACTAGTAAAAACGGTCGCCGTTTCTCTATACTCACCTTACGAAACACAGCAGCATTAAGCTGCTATATTACTCTGGTATTCTGTGAGAGCGTGGTCCCTCCCCCCCCCCTGTCGAGCCAAACCATTTGTGCTAGAATACTAATATAGCAGCATGGCCCTACCAAGTAAAGTTTAATGTATAGGAAAGTAAAACAGGTGCACTGTGTACAAATGAGGTTGGTACATATTATATAAATTATGTATAATTTACCTTCTGGTGGCAGATTAAAAACACCCATTACCACATTTCGTGACAGAGGTGTCTTAAGAGTTAACTACAGGAAATGCAAAAACACCTCATAGCTTCTAACAGGTGGCGGACTAGCTATCACATCCGACCGGATGCAACACCTAGACCGCCGGGACGGGACTAGCGACGGGGAACAGTGTCTAAAGTACTGCGATTACCATCCGCCTGCCAATGGCGAATCCTTACTACAAGAAAAGATGCCCAGCCGTAGTCAGTTACGGCCTAATGCACAAGAAGAAGAACATGTAAAATCCAACATCGTAAGCTTATTTTAAACGTAATATAAAATCATGTCGACAGCTGCGACAAAGTCACTGCCTCTATGTAACGTCTATTATTGATTCGCTTACGTTACGCCGTCCTTGCAAATAACCGCATCAGACTCTACTGGGACTGACACACACAGGACTATTCTTGCATATGAACCTGATATTGTGGTGATAAATCAGACACAGTCAAGGATAATTCTTAATGCAGTCAGGCGTTACTCTGCGGAATGTATTATATTATATATATTTAAATTTGTTATCTAAAATCCGTGGGAATTTTAACAGTTTAGCTTGAAAACGTTTGCGAAATATAAACAATAGTCAAACATTTCAAGTGATCATAAACTATTCACGGACCAGTTCATTCGCATAAAATGTTAATTTGATAGTTTGTTTTGAAGTTTTCTCTGACCTATCTCTATACATATCTATATATATATATATATATATATATATATATATATATATATATATATATATATATATATATATATATATATATATATATCGGTACGCTTAGATATTTGAAACTATGCAACGGATTGTGATGCGGTTTTCATCATTCGACATAACAATTCAAGTGCAAGTTTTGTTTGTTTATATAATATATGATGTGCAACATGCATATCATATCATATCATATATTATATAATTCTTCTGTCTCTGTGTATATGACTGAACTTGTGGTGGCGCTGTCGTCGCGCAGCAAGCGAAACACATCGAGGTCTAAATCGCGCTTTCAAAGTTTCGAAGTAAAAGCAGTATATATAGAATAGCTTCGAACTACCACTCGGAGCGTGGCGGGAGATCTCCCCTTTTTCTTTCTCGGCCACAAACTGCTAAACGGCTGGACCGATTTTGATCTAATTTTGTGTGTGTGATAAGGTTGGTGAGTAATGGTTTTGTTTAACAATTGGACTCGGTAAGTGGGGTTGTTGTCGAGATCCAGAAATCAATCGTGCGAAGCCGGGGTGGTGTAGTTTTATAAACTACACCACTGTTCCAACTCAAACAGTAATAGTGTAGAATCTTTATTATTGCTGTACATATAAAATATTATAATTTATAATATTGTATGTACGATTTATTATTATTATAGATTTTACAATATAGACATTAGTTTTATTTAGATTACTTATAAGGAGTAATTAAAATTTAAAAAAAAAACGATCAAGTGCATAGATGATTTCAATACCAAGTGTGTCGTAAAAGTTCAATATTATCTATTTATTAAAATAAAATTCTATCACGACAATTTCTGTACATTATTTTTTTAATTCATTCAAGATAGCCATTCACAAGTCCACTGCTGAACATAGGCCATGAAACGCCACAAAGCACGGTCCTGAGTCACCTGCATGCATCCACTTCATGCGTGACTTACCAGACCGTCACTCCATCTAGAGGGGAGCTACCCTACACTTCATTTATCGGTTCAAGGCAGCCACTCGAGAACCTTTCTTCCCTATTAAATTTGATTTGAATTATACTATATTATCGATACAGTTGCCAAAAAAAATTTTAGAAATTTTGTCTGGGTTTTTCTAATAACTGTTTGAAACTTTAAATGAAACTAATTTTACGGATTTTATCGCATTTAATTCTTACTTTATAATTCTCGAACTTTTGGGTGCTTTACTGTACCCATGGTCACGGTGGAGTCTGAGGCGTTTGACGTCCCGATGTAATTAGCCCGGCTAACTTCAGTTTTAGAATATTAATTTTTGGTTCGATCTACGCAGAATCAGCTTACAGTATCTTGAAATCTTGCAGTGGTATGCTTGGGTTTGTATTTAATTTTATTATTTATAGGTTCCCAAGCAGCTTTTGAACTAATGAATGTTTTTTTAAAGTTATACTTCTTTTGGGGCGTTTGGGAAAAAATATGAGTGTGAAATTTTTACGATGTGCGCGCACACTGACAGCTAAAATCGACACCATGGAGTTGTACGATGTGAGCGCACACTGACACCTCAAAGCGACCACTTCTTTGGATAACTGTCTCTTTAGTTTTCGTGGGAACTGTTAACTATATTTAAGGTAGTTTTTTTTTAGTAATTTTTGTTTTGTTACGCTAAAGATGTATAACTTCCTACGTGTGTACACAAGTATACACTCACTTTTTTCATTTCAATAGCCTCGCGAATTATTCTAGGTAGGAATCGGTGTTCTTTTGCGGTGTTCTTACATATGTTCACATATTTCAGACTTCCCGGAACGTCTGTGCCTCCCTTCAGCTATATGTTTCTTACGCGGGTTTTATAGATCTTTCTGTTTGGCATATGTAAGAGAAACCAAATTCACAATCCAGCTTGTACAATCCTGCATATTCTAGAGGTATATTGCACTTGACGGATGGTAAAAATTTACTATTCTTCAAATCAACCAAGATGTAGCAATGTAGATGTAAACTTGTCTGTGACTACTTTGACATATTGTAGACTCGAAAGTGACTGAATTTAATCGGTCTCTGTGATGTAGGCGCGGGACCCGAAACATATTGTCTTGTAATACTTGCTTTACGTACTAAAGCTTTACGGCCAGATATTTTCTGTCGCAGATCCCTTGTGCACTCTAAAATATAGATTTTCCCACCATTGCAAACTTTGATGTATGGTGGTGAGATTCAAAATTTTAATATCGGTTGGTATGAGTTTTTTTCCTATTTACAGTATGACGAAGAGCGCTATCAGGATAACGGATGGCTAAAACATCTAGGACAGCTAAAAATTCATTCGCGTCTAACTCCATTATGAATTTTATTTTAGAGTTTATTGAGTTAAGGTTATTCAAAAATGCAGGTACTTTGTCAGACGGTAAAATAGTGAACATTTCTTCTTACGTAGATGTTTGTAGAATCGTGGCTTACAGGAGCAGTGAAAAGGGCTAGGAAAAGGGCTCTTCAAATATATTTATTATATATTATTCACGGTAAATTGTATGCGAAAGTGTTGATTGAAGGGTTGTGAATAAAACAGACGAAAAAGTATGGGATACACAAGCGAGATATAGAAAGGGAATGGGATGTACGGATCAGGTCTTTTCCTTGCGGTGCATAGCCGAAAAGTTTTTGGCTAAAAACAAGAAGGTTTATTGCGCGTTCGTGGATCTAGAAAAGGCCTATGATAGAGTGGTGAGGAATAAATTGTGGTCAGCACTGTCCGTGAACGGTGTGAGCAGTATCCTCATACGAGCATTGCAGTCTATTCATAGGGATTCTAGTGCTTGTGTAAGAATAAACGGGGCATACACTAAATGATTTAATATCGAAAAAGGTGTTAGACAGGGATGTGTAGCGTCACCGAAGCTGTTTAATATGTTCATGGACAATTGTTTGACAGATTTAAAAGGGAATGAATGTGGGTTGAGAATGAATGAGTTACTCGTCAAATGTTTTCTCTATGCTGATGACCAAGTATTAATTGCGTCTTCGGCCGAGGAGTTGCAGGAGATGGTAACTGCTATGAGTGGAGCTTTTGTTAGAAAGGAAAAGAAGATGAATGTAAGGAAGACGAAAGTGATGGTCTTTGAAAGAGATGAGGCAGTGACAGACTGCAATATCGTGATTAGAGATGTACAAATTGAACAGGTGAAAAAGTTTGTGTATCTGGGTTCAAAGTTTACAAGAGATGGAAAGTGTGAGAGTGATATCGAAAGAAGAGTGAATGCAGGAAACATGGTGAATGGAGCTTTGCACTTCTTTATGAGCAGTCGGAAGATGTCTAACAATGCTCGTTTGGCTGTGCATGGGGGGGGGGGGGGTTCCCACACTCATGTACGGAAGTGAAAGTTGGGTATGGCAGAAGAAACATGAAATAAAAATAAATGAAGTTAAGATGAGAGCGTTAAGAAGTATGATAGAAGTCAAACTGTGTGACAGGATAAGAAATAGTGAGATAAGGAAACATTGTGGTCTGAAAGCAGATGTAGTGATAAAAATTGAAAAAGGTATGCTGAGATGGTTTGGCCATGTCGAAAGAATGAATGAAGAACGATTGACGAAAAAAGTGTATAAGGTGACTGTGAATGAAAGTGTTGAAAAGGGTAGACCTAGGCGGACGTTTCAAGACTAAATCAGGGACGTCTTGAAAAAAGGCCAGGTCAAGTGTACCCTAAACCGTAGAGCATGTATGAAGAGAATAATGAACGTGGACGAAGCGAAACAAGTATGTAAGGATCGTTGCAATTGGAAAGAAGTGGTCTATGCCTATTACTACGGGAAAGAGGCGTGATTATATGTATGTATGTATATTATACACAAAAACTACATCTAGATTTAGAATGAGACAATTAAAAAAAGTTATTTCCTTGATATGAAAAAAAATTATTATTGCGATTTTCGTTAGGGAAGCTATGAAACTCAATGTTGTTTTAAATCTTAAATAGGTTGTATAATGTCATTGCATAGAAACTGGGGCTAAGGTTCAATTCCTTTTACCGATAATAGCCATTTTTCGTTTTAATACACTTTAGGATGGTGACTTGGTATAAAACACAATGCACATTTAGATTGAAACAGTTTTATGTGTATTATGCGTACACTCTGTAGAAACAGCGAAGGCCAACTGACAATATACTTATTTAGGTGGGACATACATGCGTTGGTTCAACAGAAAAAGGACGCCATCTATCGACGACACATTAAAGCTTTTCTGGAACCTGTTATGCTGGATGGTTGCGTATGACCAACAAGCATTCGAATATAAGGATATGTCAAAGAAAGCGACCTTTGCAGTGTCTCAATTTAGATCTAAGTAACTTATCTTCACGCACAATCCCTGACGGGGTAGCCAGAGAGAACAGATCGCCAAGTGTCACGATCCTTACATACCTCTTTCGCTTCTTTCAGATTCATTATCTTCTTCATAAATGCACGTCTAGGTATCCGAGTACTCTTGACCCTCCCCTCTTCGAGCAGTTTGCTCACATGGTCTTCGAAAGTAAGTCTCGGTCTACCTTGACACCTTTTAATATTAACTTTCGCGCTATATATTTTCTTCACCATTCGGTCTTCACTCATTCGCTCAACGTGCCCAAACCATCGAAGCACGCCCTTATCAATTTTTGTGATAAGGTCATCTTTCAAACCTGCCATATTGCGAATCTCTTCGTTTCGCTTTCGGTCGGCCATGGTACGCCGCACATTTCACAAAGAGATCGCATCTCCACTGCATTCAACTTACTTTTATGCTTCTTCTGGCATACCCAGGTTTCGCTGCCATATAACAAAGTCGGTACCAACACTGCGTTATGTATTGCAAGGCGTGCACTCTTCACTATGCCTTGCCTTTTGACTAACGCAGTCAGGGCACCATTGACTTTGTTCCCGGCAGCGACACGCCTGTCCACATCTAAATCACATCTTCCATCCCGGCTAAAAGCACTCCCTAAGTATACAATTTCATTTACCTGTTCTAGACATTCCTGATTTACCCATATTTCACACTTTGATCTCTCTTCGTCCCTTTCAAATACCAGAACTTTAGTTTTATTAGCATTCAAACGGAGACCTTTAATTTCACATTCCTCTTTCATACACGTGACTAATGCCTGTAGTTCTGCCTCTGATGGTGCAATAAGCACTGCATCATCAGCATACAGCAGACAATTTACTTTTATTCACCCAATTTCACACCCAAACAGCTATCTTTCAGCTTCTGTAAACAGCTGTCGAGATACAGTATGAACAGCCAGGAAGACATGACACAACCCTGTTTTACGCCCGTTTGGACGCTAAACATGGGTAACAGGTCATGCCCTACCCGCACACAGGCTTTACAGTCACAGTAAAGTGACTGCACAGCCCTTAGCAATCGACCATCCACACCGTACCCCGGCAACAGTTCCCACATTTTCTTCCTTACAACCTTATCAAATGCTTTCTCAAGATCCATAAAAGCACAGAAAATCATTTGGTTAGCAGCCAGAAGCTTCTCCGTGATCATGCGGAGAGAAAACATTTGATCCGTGCATCCTCTTCCAGGTCTAAATCCGCATTGAGCCTCCCATAGAAATCTTTCCGATTTCTCTTGCATCCTACATGTCAAAACCTTCGAGTAGACTTTACTTGCTAAACTGGTCAAGCTGACCGCCCGATAGCACCCGCAGTCAAAATGTGAACCTTTACATTTATTTAAAGGCACAATGACTGCGGATCGCCAATAATCCGGGACATCCCCTGTCCGCCAGCACATATTGCACAGCAGATAAAAGCTGTCCCAGACGCGAGTCCCACCATACTTGACCATTTCAGCAGTAACTCTGTCTAGTCCCGCAGCCTTACCACATTTCAAACTTCGAATCGCACGTTCAATCTCTTTCATACTGATGACCTCAGTGTCATCGAGGTCCGGGTCTGGCGTACCAGTCACGGCGTCATCCCCGGATCCCCCACTAAGATCATCACACGCATACATTTCTCATTAAAATTCGCTCCATCGCTCCATGACGTCCGATTTTTCTGTGAGGACGTCATTAGTTCTCAATAGCACTTTGTTCTTTGTTAAGGCCGTCGCACCACTTCGGGTCCTTCCAACCTCATTTCCGAAGAGTTTGGAGTTCTCCTTAAAGTTGTGCGACAACCTTTCGTCCGCTTCCATTCTACACCTTTCACGCATTTCCTCAATCAATGCTTTCGTGTGAACTTTCTGCAGCTTATATCTTTCTTTCATCTTTTCTCTCATATCCTTATCATTCCTAGAGGCCAAGTAGTCTAACCATGCTTTCTTCTTCTTCTCTACAGCTTTTTTCACTTCATCATTCCACCATGCATATTGTTCCACACACTTCTTCCGCTGCATTCCATCCCTAAGGTTCTGCCATGTCCGTTCCACACATTCTTTTTTGCCATCGATGGTGTCAAGCTTTTCGGCTACCCTTGCATGATATTTGTCCCTAGTATCCGCTTCCTGAAGCTTCCAGCTTCGGATGCGACAGACCGACTGTGGTTCTGTTACTGCCGTCTGGTAGCGCCAACTCGCGAACAGACCCCTAAATCTAGTAATCACTAGATAGTGATCCGATCCTAGGTCAGCACCCCTGAACACTCGCGTATCCATCACCTGTTTTCGCAGTCGGTCATCCACCAGAAACAAATCGATCATACTTCTTTCATTCTTTCTTTCTCTAGTATACATATGGATTTTCTTGTGAATAAACATAGTGTTTGTCACAAGAAGACCTTTTTCCTTGCATACCGCCAGTATAAGCTTGCCAGCATCATTAACCCTTTTATCGCCAAACTTTCCAAGCACCGACTCGTACCCTGGGCGAGCGGTACCAACCCATCCATTAAAATCACCACACACAACAATTCTTTCGTTTCCCCTAGCCAAATTTAGAACTTCTCTTACATTCTCCCAAAACTCCTTCAGCTCAGCCCTGGACAACTAAGCTACCGGCGCATAAACAGCCAAAAGGAATAACTTCGTCAGTCCCAATTTAAAGCGAACCCAGAGAAGTCTTGAGTTCACAACCTTATATTCAGTCATAACATCGACCAACCGAGAAGACAGCAGCACCCCCACTCCCTGGCGGGCGCTCTCGCTCTCCGGGACTCCGGACCATAGAGCTAACGCCCCGCTAGGGAGCTCTTTAGTACCACTGCCCTTCCGTTTGGTCTCTGACATACACACGACATCTAATTCTCTTCCTTTCATTATTTCAATCAACTCATTCGTCTTATCTTTCATGCCACATCTAACATTCCACGTGCCAACTCTGCACTCTGTCCTCCACCTTCCGCCGTTTCGGGCTGTGCGTGACGGGTGGCGGTCCCCATCGCCGTTTTGCGCGCTGCATTCCACACCAACGGGGACTAGCTGGTGTGCGTCGCCTTGGGGGACGCACTAACCCTCGTTGGCATGGGTGCGCAGCTGTGTAGAATTGCAGCCCTGAAAAGGGCTGGCAGGGGTCGCGACGAGCACGCTTCTACAATGACCCCCTAAGATAGATCTAAGTGTGCGATATATTTCTTCTTATTGTGTATATTTTAAAGTTGTACATAAAAATATCTGTACAACTAATTTATTTTTATCAACTTATATTTTACCAAACATATTTGTATATTTATGCGTTCTATTTTAGTGATATTATCAATAGATGTAAGAAGTAACCATAAAAAGGACCTTATTTAATTTTTTAATTTTAAATTTATTGAGTCTTCACAACCGTCATGCAAAGGCAGTCGGACTTTCCCATCTGTATAAAATGTTCAATTCATTATATTGAGCATCTGAAGATAGAAAGTAAAGTATTGTATAATAAGTGACATGAATTGGAAACTCTTACAAATGCATATGGATTAGAAACTTTAAAAATATTGTACGAAGAAACGACAAGTCACCGAAGATTGTGTTGAATAAATAGAAAAGACATTGCGAGAATAAGATGATTGCTAATCTCTTTATGATTCTGCCACCTTTGTTCTAACGTATTTTTATATTTTGTAATAATATTAATAATTCATATAACACTCCCCACTGTCATACTAAACAACAACATCATATAGACAAAAATATTATTAATTTTTCTTTTGCTTATTAATATTTAATAACTAATTATCAATTAAACTAAACGTCATTATTTTTACAGTAAACACTAACAACTATTTCTTAACTTCACTATCATAACGTTTATTACCTTAAGTATTTCTAATTATACTAATAGGAAATTTATTTTAAATTTAAAATAACTTCACTTTAATACAGTTAAAAGTTTATAATCTATTTTTATAGAAGTATAATAGAATACATTTCACACGCCTCTTTCTGGGCTTTTTCTATTCACATCATAAGATAACGTGTTTTTTAATTATTTGTTTGCTCACGGTACAAGACAATGGACCTATTAACATACAATTCACAAACTATAACGGATAATTAAAATTATAAACGAAGTTCAAATATAATGGTCTGATAATATCAGTAAAGTTATTATTAGAAGGATCTGTGAATTTTTTTATCAAATTATTATAATAATAATCTTTGATTTGAATTAATAGTTTTATTTCACTACATATGCCATGCTATGCTGCAGCTGTATTACTGGTATAGTTGGAGCACTAATCGGTCGGCTCGAAGCCTAAAATATGTTTCGTATGGTGATTGTAGAGAAACGGTTATACTCTTTTTACATTTTGATTCGTAATCGAGGATAGATCTATAGACTACAGCAACCACTTACCATCAGGTGGACGTGTTCTCGTTTGTCACCCTTATCCTGTAAAAAAAACATAATTAGTGTTTGACTTAAAAACTCAACATGCCCATTCCACTTCTACTCTGGTTCTTTACTTGGATAGCCATCGTAGAGCCACTGCTTTAATACTTCAGCACTTCTATATATCCAAAGCCAATCCAGCACAAGCAGAAGGCACTGTAGTAGCACCACCGAAATATCGAAGTCTTCCTCGTAGTTCACATACCAAGGACAAAGTGGCAGCAAGTGCAGCAGTGGGCAATGAGCACTATTAGGGAGTTGATTAAAATTTTGATATATAAATTTCATTGATGTTCCTACTAACATTGATTACGAACATTGAAATTACTTTTACGGATTTTATCGCGTTTAATTATACTTATTTTTCATTCCGGACGTTTGACTGAAGTGATTTGTCTCTGATACATTTAGGTTTTTCCATTTACGTTATAAAACCATGTGTATTTTTTATTTTCCTGTTTACGTTATAAGACAATAGACTCATTAACTAATAATTAACAAATCATAACAGACAATTAAAATTATAAATGAAGTTCAAATACAGAGGTATAATAATTCCTTTGGATGAAAGCAAACGAACAGCAGTACAAAATTTAATAATATTTTTATGGAATAAGGATTACAAACGAGGGCACAGTCAACTTGATGGTAAGTGGATGCTGTGGGAAGTTATTAAGAATCAAAATGCAGATGCGTTGTCGCCCTTGAGAACTGAGATGAAATGCCTCGTTTCTAATAAAAAGGGTCGCGGGTTTTTTACACTCACCATACGAATCACAGCAGCATTAAGCTGCTATTAGAAATGTCTGTGAACTAACTTCGTTATTAAGTAATTATATAAAATAATCTTTGATTTCAATTAATAGTTATATTTCACTACCACTAAATTAACAAGTTTATATAGTAGACCTGAAACCCTATGTAAGTTGAACAGGATACCGACATTTAAGCTTCCAACATACAAATATATTTTATGGCAAGCGCACATGGGAATACCTTTAATCTTTACTAGACGAAGATCCACTCGTTTTTTAAATAAAGTAAAATATTGTTGCGCGCCACTTTTAATGTCTTGTACATGGCAACACTAGTTCCCTCTAGTGTCGAGTAGCAGAACTAGGAGAGTCAAGATCCTTCCAGAAATTTCGGTACCGATATGTACTCGAACATTCTAGATGTCGCTACAGTAGAATGTTCTGGAAACTATCTGAGGCCCTATATAAGGCCAGTATAGACCACGACCGAGTCAGTATTGAATTGGCGATACAAGAAAATACTTCGAAGCGAAATAACTGCGAACTAAAATTATTGTGTTTTATTATTAGTATGATTTTAGATTATAATTGATGTTGTGTAATTAAAGTGTCAATTTTGGTAATTTAATCGGCAGTATTTAATTGTCTCGAACCCCAAGCTCGTAACAATTGGTGTCAGAAGTGGGATCAAATCATGCCGATTTTACCAAAGGATGACATGGAGGGTATCCGTACCCGAAGTCAACGCCAGCTGGAGACGGACCAGAGACGATTTGGTGGTGCAACGCCGCAAACGTCGGAGGGCCAGATGCTGACCACGGAGGCCGGCCCGTCAGTAGCTCCTGCATCTGCAGCATGATGTTGCAGGATCAGGCTCGCCGACGCGAGGAACAGGTCCGCCGACAGGAGGAACAGAGCCGTCGGTTGGAAGAGCAGCTGGAGCGCGGACAGGAGGAACAGGCCCGCCAACAGGAGGAACAGCGGCGTCGGTTGGAAGAGCAGCTTCTTATCATGAAGGACCTTCACGCTACCTTCGGGAAAGAGATAAGGGAGGTGAAGGATAGGGTTGCTCAACATGACAACCGCCTGTCGGAAGCTGAAACCCGAATCGACCAAGTGAACAATCTGGTTGACTACGTGATGGTTGACGTGAAGAAAACGCTGAACGACCTCAAAATTGGGGATGGAGTTACAGCTCCCGTGGTAGCTACAACACCTTCGCTACGTGGATTCAAAGTGCCACCGTTTGACGAGACTTCTTCCTGGTCGGCCTACAAAATCCAGTTCGGGGCTGTCATGAAAGCGAACGGCTGGAATAAAAGTCAGGCCATAACTGCTCTCACCCTAGGCCTACGCGACCAGGCCTTAACTGTTCTGGAAGCTCTCGGTAAGGAAGTGACTTACAAGCAGCTCCTTGAGGCATTGGAGGCGAGATATGGCGACGCTCACCTGGAACAGGTCTTTCGTGCGCAGCTCAAAGATCGCGTGCAACGCAGTAACGAAAACCTGCAGCAGTGGGCCCTTGAGGTGAAGAAGCTGGTTCGAAAAGCGTACCAGTCTGTACCTGCGCTCGTTGTAGGAAACCTGGTGCAGACATTCATCGACGGCATCCGCGACTTTGAAGTCAGAGTTGCTGTAAGGCTCGGGCACCACGAGACGCTTAAGGACGCCTTGACCCATGCACTGGAGGTGGAAGCCGTGCGGCAGGATCAACGTTCCCACCGCGTCAGGGAGGTTGCAGCAGCTACAGTTCAGGACTGCAATAAAAGCTACAGCCCTAGGTGCTACGGCTGTGGGTAAAGGGGCCATCTTCGATCCAGCTGCCCTAAGTGAACTGTAGAAAGGGAAGGTGATCGATCTCGAGAGGGTAGTGCGGGTAATAGCACCGCCCAGCAGCAGCAGGGAAACGATTAAAAGCCAGGACTGTGGGGCGGGTGCTGGCTGATGTTAAAAGAGCCCCAAAGATTTCGATCTCACAAACCCATGGTGGGAACAGCCTAATCATCAAGGGCGAAGTCAACGGAACGCCGTGTAAACTGACCATAGACACTGGAGCCTCTCGCACGGTTGTCAGTTCCGAACTTATAAGTCGGTTCCTTGGGGACTCCGCATACAACCAAGAACACATTAATTTGGTGACAGCCACCGGTCAGCGCATACCCGTCCGAGGAGAGAAGGAGATGGAGTTGAAGCTAGGCAACATGATCTACCTGCATAATGTCATCGTGGCTGATATAATGGACGACTGCATCCTGGGCCTAGACTTTATGAGGAAGAATTGTTGTGAGATCGCAAGGTGTTTTGAAATGTGGACAAGAGGATCTTTTCGTGGAAGGGGCGTTACCAGGGAATGTGTACAGTCTTAAGAAGATTGTTCTTCCGCCGAGATCGGAAACGATTGTGCCGGTTAGACTTCCTCGGAATCCTGGGCAAACTCTTCGTTGTGTACTCGTGGAAAGGGTAGACGATGACCTGCCATAGATAGTGGCTCGAACCTTGGTCAGAACCGCCGACATCTCAGGAGTACGTGTGCTGAACCTTTGTGATCAGGAACAGATTATAGAAAAAGGCACATTGGTTGGTACTATTGAGGAAGTGGATTGGTTGCGTCGGTGCCAATATCTAACGACTGGGACCCTCAGCAAGGATGGACAAACGAGAGTGACCACAATTTTAGAAGACTGTCGCAGCGTTCTCTCCCCGAATGAAACGGTCATGGCGAAAAAGTTGTTACTTAAGTACGCCAATGTTTTCTCGTCAAACGAAGCTGACAAAGGAAAGACTGGCTTAGTTCAACACAAAATAAACACAGGACAAGAATTGCCTATTCGTCAGCAGCCAAGAAGATTGCCTGTAGCACGTGAAAAGGAAGTGGAAACCATGATTGAGGGAATGGTGAAGGATGGTGTTATTGAACCTTCATCTAGTCCATGGTGTTCACCTATGGTGCTGGTAAAGAAGAAGGACGGCAGCATGCGGTATTGTGTTGACTACCGCCGCCTGAACGACGTTACGAAGAAAGACAGCTATCCCTTGCCTAGAATTGATGACACGCTAGACATGCTCACAGGCGTAAAGTGGCTTAGTACGCTGGACCTGAAAAGTGGCTTCTGGCAGGTTGAAATTGACCCTAAGGACAAGGAAAAAACTGCAATCTCCATAGGAAAGGGTCTGTGGCAATTTAAAGTCATGCGGTTTGGATTGTGCAATGCTCCAGCAACGTTTGAAAGGTTGATGGAGCTTGTACTTACCGGGCTAGTTGGAGATGCCTGTCTAGTCTACTTGGATGACATCATCATCGTAGGTCGTACGTTTGAGGAACACCTTCAAAATCTGGAACGCGTGCTCATGAAGATCCAGAGTGCCAACCTCAAGTTGAGTCCGAAGAAGTGCTCACTATTCAAACGGCAAGTTAGCTTTTTGGGTTATGTAGTGTCGGAAGAAGGTATCCGCACAGATCCAGAGAAAATTGCCGCTGTCAAGGAGTGGCCGGTTCCAAAAGACAAGACACAGGTTAGAGCATTTTTGGGTTTGTGCTCTTATTATCGGCGATTTGTGAAGAACTTTGCAGATATAGCCAAACATCTACACAAGCTAACCGAGAAGAAGCGACATTTCTGCTGGGATGAAAGTTGCGATATTGCATTCCAGGAGCTCAAGAACCGTCTATGCAAAACACCTATTTTGGGGTACCCTGATGCGGGCAAGGAATTCATAGTTGACATAGACGCAAGTGATATAGGACTTGGCGGTGTGTTGTCTCAACGGAATTGTGATCAAGAGATTGTGATAGCGTACTTCAGCAAGTCGTTGTCAAAGCCGGAAAGGAACTATTGTGTCACAAGACGGGAATTGCTTGCTGTGGTAAAGTCCTTGCAGCATTTTGGCAAATATCTTTTAGGGCGGAAATTCCACTTACGAACAGATCATGCTGCACTGAAATGGCTATTACAGTTCAAAAATCCGGAAGGACAAGTTGCAAGATGGATTGCTGCAGGAATACGGCTTTGTAATCGAACATCGCAGCGGGAAATCTCATGGCAATGCAGATGCATTGTCAAGAAGACCTTGCCCTGAAGATTGCAAGCATTGTACTAGACAAGAGGGTAAGGAAGTGGTATCTGTGAGGATGCTCAGGACAGACCAGCTCAGCAATGAGAGTAAGGACAGCCTACAACATGCACAGCAGGATAATTCGGACATTAAGCCGATTCTGGAATGGATGAAGGCCAGTGCTCCTAAGCCCAAGTGGAGCGACGTCTCAGTGATGAGTTCGACTACGAAAAGCTATTGGGCCCAATGGGACAGCTTGCTGATTCAGGATGGAGTCCTGTGCCGTAAATGGGAAAATGGTCGGGGAGACAGTTGTCATTTGCAAATGGTTGTCCCTAAGGCTAAAGTACCGGATGTTCTACAGCTGTACCATAGTGGTTGTTCAGGAGGCCACCTGGGAGTTAAACGAACTCTACTGAAGATCCGAGAACGGTTTTACTGGGTCCACTGCCGTGACGATGTCAAGGACTGGTGCCGCAAATGTACAAGTTGTGCAGCTGTAAAGGGACCTCAAATTTGTAGTAGGGGCGCATTGAAATTGTACAATGTTGGTGCACCATGGGGGAGGATAGCCATTGACGTTGCGGGGCCGTTTCCGGAAAGTAAAAGTGGTAACAAGTATTTCATGGTTGTTATGGATTACTTCACTAAGTGGCCAGAAGTCTTCGCCATTCCAAATCAAGAAGCTTCAACAGTTGCAGATAAACTGGTTAATGAAATCTTCTGTCGTTTTGAAGTACCTTTAGAGATTTACAGCGATCAAGGACAGAATTTTGAGTTTCAAATATTTCAGGAAACTTGCCGAGTTATGGGTACTCATAAAACATGAACAACTTCTTACCACCCACAATCTGATGGAATGGTAGAACGATTTAATCAGACATTGGTACAGAGGTACCTAGCAAATATGGAAAAACGGCAACGAGACTGGGACAGGCACATAGAACCGTTTTTGTTGTCATATCGAAGCGCTGTTCACGAAAGTACATCAGTGACACTAGCTTTCGCAAACTTTGGGAGAGAATTACGGCTGCCTGCAGACTTGATCACCGGAATACCACCTGATGCCCCACGCAGTATAACCGATTATGCAAATGACTTGCGGAACAAAATGAATGACATTTATGAGCATGTCAGACAGACGGGCCAGCAAACGTCTGAGAAGATGAAAACACGGTATGACCGCAAAATAAACAACAAGGGGTTTGACGAAGGTTCACTACTGTGGTTACACAATCCAGTTCGCAGCAAAGGGAAATCTCTTAAGCTTCAAGCTAAATGGGACGGACCGTACCGGATTGTGACAAGGATCAATGAAGTAACCTACCGGATACAGAAAGGTGCCAGAGGTACTCTTAAGATCGTCCATGTGAATCGACTGGCGCGTTATTATGGGGCCTATAATGCTCGGGACGAGCATGTCTTAGGAGGGGGCAGTATTGCGCGCCACTATTAATGTATTGTATATGGCAATACTAGTTACACTAGCGCCCTCTAGTGTCGAGTAGCAGAACTAGGAGAGTCAAGATCCTTCCAGAAATTTCGGGACCGATATTTTTTTCAGGTTTTGAGGTATACATGACGAGAAGATGTGTCGCAGTTTCCCGAACGCTGCCCAGTCGAGTTGAATCCGTCGATTGACCTCTCGGTCAAAGTTGGACTTACCTAGTCGGACTAATTATTAATAAAGCTATTTGCCTATTTTAATTTGAAATTAAGTGACTTTACTTTAATTTAAATAATTCATTTTGCCTTTCTATGCCAAGAAGCGTTTTTTCTGTCCCTACTATTAAATTCAATATTAATCGGGTCTGAATCGCGCTGACCCGGCTGTTAAGATATTGGAGACATCATTGAAAATATTTATTTTTACTTTAATGCCGAACACTATCATAGTCCATTTTATTACGGTTAAATCTTGTAAAACAAGTATTTACAAATGTTTTCAATATTTTGTTATTCAATTACTTACAGTTATTATCCATTTTAGGTTACATTAGAAATTCTTGGACGATGCGATGTATAAATATGTTACTTATATTCTTTAACAACTATAATATAATATTAAATATATTTAGATTTTTAAAGAGTGGCGCTTCAATAAAATCTTAAACATATTCTGTGAATTAAAACAAATTTAACTACCAATAGTTATTTCATTTTCAGTCGGTCTCTTACATTTGAAGATCAATTATGTAGAGCAATCAACGGGACATATTCTATCTAATTTTTAAGACGATTTATCAGAAACATTCTTAGTTTTGAATAAAACAAACCTTGTCAGTTTCAAAGAAACACGACTAAGTTCATGTTGATAAAAGTGACCGTCATTCTAAGATTTCTACGTAAAACAAAGGGTACCGATGGGACTTCTTAAAAAGTCAAATTATTATTTAGTGTTTACATTAATTCAAGACTAATATAAATGTGAAGGGCCTTTTATCTGCAATAATAATTTCATCGAAAATAGCATAGACTTATAAAACTCATACACACGGTCAATCATACTAAAGATAATCAATTGTACTGTAAAATATTTAATAAACTATTTTCAATATAATGATCAGAAGTTTTATCAGATGCGTAAACGATTAACTATAATTTTATGATAAGGTCATGCTTTTCAATAAAAAGCTGCAAGAAATTTTAAATCGCGGACCTCTTGAATTTTTTTACTATTCACTTAATTAGCGAAAAACAAGATCGACTGATCTCAGTTTACTTTCTTGTGTATAAAGTGCTAATTAAAATTTTACGGAGATGATAATTAACTAGGTATGTAAATAGGTGTGATATAGCAGTTATTATATTCATTGTAGCGGCGATCCATATTTGGAACAGTTTTCTGATGTACTAAGCCTATGAATTATTTCAAATAGGAAATACCAGACCCAGCACCAGTTTCTGTGCAGATCCGAGAAAGCATTGCTCAAGGCACTATGAATAAAACAGCTGATAAAAATGGTACACCCGTAACTGTTAAGAAAATTGTTACTGCACACGGTATTATAGCAAAAACTTTTCTCCAGTGTCAGTTACCTATACATATTATAAATACAATTGAAAAGTCTGCCTGTAATATTTCCATGCCATGCTAGGATCATATAAGTTGAATTGAAATTGTATAACAATTTTTTATTTTTTTTCGTTTTGTCTGTTAATCTGTTCAGTCTAATATTTGGAATGGCTGAACTCATTGTGATGAAAATTTACAAACAGATAGAAATCAATGCCAGTAGGCATCTATATTTTATCAAAAAAGTTGATATTATTAATAAACCCTATCCTAGCAAAGCCGTGGCGGATTACTAGTATTCTTTATAGAATTTGGGTGACAAACGAACACACAGTCTACCTGCTGGTAAGTGGATACTGTAGCCCATAGACATCTACATTTATTCTCAATTAAGAATCAGAATGCAGATGCTTTGTCACCTCTGAGGACTAAGATAGAATGCTTCGTTTCTAGTAAAATGGGTTAATGGGTTAAAATGGTTCATCATCGAGGGAATAGTATACGATTGCTCCCATGCCATGATGAAATCTTACGGCGAGCTACACGGCCCTCGTATTTGTGTAAATACAATTTATAAAAAACTTAAACTAAGCTTTTACATGATTGTTGACCACATCTACCTAGTAATTACACATCTAATGATGCCACGAACGAATTTTCAATTATTTACATTATATATCCAAGTAGCATTCTATTATTTAATTTTATCAGTGATTTAATATTTCAATTTATTGAGAAATAAGTAGAAATTAGATGACGCTATGATTAAATGAAATTATAAAAGCAGTGACCGACCGAAGGTTCGGTTTCGGTTTCGGTTTCGCCAAGTTTCGGCACAAAAAATAGTTTCAGTAATAGTTTCGGTTTCGGCAAAAACTCTGCCGAACCTTTGGCGGCACCGAAACTCAGTGTTCGTGGATTATCGTGCGTCGTTCGGATGACTTTGTCACTCGTGTATTATTCATAATTATACAGGACCATAAACTTTTTATTCAACATAGATTGTAAATAATACTTCTTGAAAGTCACTTCTTCAAAGTCAGTCCTTGGAAGATTCATTAAGAAACCCAGCGGGATTTTTTTAAATAACAGCTAACAATCAGAGGCGTAACGTGGACTAATATAAATGTGGACGAAGTTGCATCAGCGAGGCCCCTTTTCTTTCGTTCCAAGGATCTACCCAATAGATCTCTCCTACCAAACATGCTTTGATACGACATACGAGAGCGACACTGAATGTTTTTAGAACTGGCCACTTGTAAACGATATAATAAGAAAATAAGCTCAAATTTTGAAAAAATAACTCATTGTGAATATCATTGTATATGTTTTTTATTATTTTTATTTGTTTACGATTTGGCGGCAAATTGAAAATTGTCTTTGTCAGATTAGCATGAACTTATCGCGAGAAAATTTTCGTACAATGATTTTTATTAATTTCGATGTCATTTAAGTCAACAAAAAAGTTATGATAAACTTGCATTGGTCATTCACGATGAAGCCCTATCTTGTGACACTGTTTACAACTGGTTTAATGAGTTTACACGTGGTCGCACTAATCTTACTGATGATCTGCGTGAGGGACGGCCTTCTACGGCGACGACTGAAGATAACATCAGTGTTGTGCGGCGTATGGTAGAGACTGACAAAAGAGTGAGTTATCAGCAGATTCGGACAAGCTTAGGCATCGATATGAGTCAAGTGCACAAAGTCCTCCATGAACATTTAGCGGTCAGGAAGCTTTGTGCCTTGTGGATACCTCAAAATTTGACAAAGGCCCAAAAACTCGGTCGTATTGATTGATGTCGGGAAATGGTTCAAAGATGTAACGAAGGTGACTCAAATGCTGTGTTCGTCATACTTACGGGTGACGAAAGCTGGGCTTATTGTTATGATCCTGAAACTAAGAGACAGACTGCTGTCTAGGTGTTTCCTTCCGAGGAGTTTCCAACGAAAGTGATAGGATCAGGATAACGGATGGCTAAAACATCTAGAAAAGCTAAAGGATCTTTCGCCTCTAACTCCATTATTGATTTTATTTTAGAGTTTATTGAGCTAAGGTGGTCTAAAAATGCTGGTACTTTGTCAGACGGTAAAATAGTGAATATTTCATCTTAAGTAGATGCTTGTAGAATCGTGAATTGACAGGAGCAGTGAAAAGGGCTACCTCTTCAAATATATTTATTATATATTATACACACAGACTACATCTAGATTTAAACTGAGACAATTAAAAAAAGTAAGTTTTCAGGATATGAAGAAAATGTATTATTGCGATTTTCGTTAGGGAAGCTATGAAACTCAACGTTATTTTAAATCCTTAATAGGTTGTATAATGTCATTGTATAGAAACTGGTGCTAAGGTTCAATTCCTTTTACCGATAATAGCCATTTTTCGTGTTAATACACTTTAGGGTGGTGACTTGGTATAAAACACAATGCGCATTTAGATTGAAACAGTTTTATGTGTATTATGCGTACACTCTGTAGAAACAGCAAAGACCAACTGACAAGTGACAATACACTTATTTAGGTGGGTTAGACATGCGTTGTTTCAACAGAAAAAGGACGCCATCTATCGACGACACATTAAAGCTTTTCTGGAAACTGTTATGCTGGATAGTTGCATATAACCACCAAGCATTCGAATATAAGAATATGTCAAAATAAGCGACCTTTGACGTGTCTCAATTTAGATCTAAGTGTGCGATATATTTCTCCTTATTGTGTATATTTTAAAGTTGTACGTAAAAATATCTGTACAACTAATTTATTTTTATCAACTTTATTCTACCAAACATATTTGAATATATATGCGTTATATTTAAGGGATATTATCAATAGATATAAGTAGTAACCATAAAAAAGGACTTTATATAATTTTTTAATTTTAAATTTATTGAGTCTTCACAACCGTCATGCAAAGGCAGTTGACTTTCCCATGTGTATAAAATGTTCAATTCATTATATTGGACATCTGAAGATAGAAAGTAAAGTATTGTATAATAAGTGACATGAATTGGAAACTCTTACAAATGCATATGGATTAGAAACTTTAAAAATATTGTACGAAGAAACGACAAGTCACCGAAGATTGTGTTGAATAAATAGAAAAGACATTGCGAGAATAAGATGACTGCTAATCTCTTTATGATTCTGCGACCTTTGTTCTAACGTATTTTTCTATTTTGTAATAATATTAATAATTCATATAACACTCCCCACTGTCATACTAAACAACAACATCATATAGACAAAAATATTATTAATTTTTCTTTTGCTTATTAATATTTAATAACTAATTATCAATTAAACTAAACGTCATTATTTTTACAGTAAACACTAACAACTATTTCTTAACTTCACTATCATAACGTTTATTACCTTAAGTACATCTAATTATACTAATAGGAAATTTATTTTAAATTTAAAATAACTTCACTTTAATACATTTAAAAGTTTATAATCTATTTTTATAGAAGTATAATAGAATACATTTCACACGCCTCTTTCTGGGCTTTTTCTGTTCACATCATAAGATAATGTGTTTTTTAATTATTTGTTTGCTCACGTTATAAGACAATAGACCTATTAACTTACAATTCACAAACTATAACGGATAATTAAAATTATAAATGAAGTTCAAATATAATGGTCTGATAATATCAGTAAAATTATTATTAGAAAGATCTGAGAATTTTTTTATTAAGTTATTATAATAATAATCTTTGACATGAATTAATAGTTTTATTTCACTACATATGCCATGCTATGCTGCAGCTATATTGCTGGTATAGTTGTAGCACTAATCAGTCGGCTCGACCAGGTAATGACCATGCTCTCACATAATACCAGCGTAAAATATGTTTCGAATGATGAGTGTAGAGAAACGGATATACCCTTTTTACATTTTAATTCGTGATCGAGGATAGACGTATATGACTATGAACCACAGCAACCACTTACCATCAGGTGGACGTATGCTCGTTTGTCACCCTTATCTTTTTTTTTTTTTTTTTATAGGATAAGGGTGACAAACGAGCACACAGTCCACCTGATGGTAAGTGGTTGCTGCGGCCCATAGACATCTACATCTATCCTCTATTACAAATCAAAATGTAGATGCGTTGTCACCCGTGAGGACTAAGATGGAATGCCTCATTTCCAGTAAACAGGGCCTCCGGCCACCTGCACTCACCAAGCGAAACGCAGAGGTAAACCTCTACTTCACGCTGGTTTTCTGTGAGGTCGTGATACCACCCCGGTTCGAGCCATCTTCACTATCTTCTTATTTTATTGTTACATAAAAGTATCGGAGGCATCCCTTATATATATTTTTTTATTTTATATTTGGTAAAGGATATCGCGAAGGCCGTAAAATATCGTCATTTTATTCAATTTCGTCGTAATAATTAATTTCTCTTCAAATGTTTTCAATCTCCATGTCTACAGACTGCCCGCATCTTAAGTCACGGCGATGGCGACACTTGAAAGGCGAGTATAGTTTATTAATCAGTGCTCAGTACTCAGGTGATATCGTCAACCTAAGCCGCATCTTGCGGTAAGTTTATTAACAAGATCATAATCTCAAGATTGTACTCAAGTGCGTGTATTTGAACCGAATAACGTTTATTAACACGGGCCTTAGTCACATTAAACAAAATCAGTGTTAGATTGTTGAAAACAACCATCTTGACAACAAAACAAAGAACTAGACTTATCTTATTTTAGTTTCTTGCTCTCTCGCAGTTGACTGAATGAGTTACGGAGAATTGGCAGGAACTTAGTGAGCAATTTATTAATACCGCAGAGCCTGTGTAGTAAAAATAATAATAGTGACCTCCAGAGCGAATTTCGGTCACAGCGGCCAGTCTCAATGCAAACTAGCCATCTGCGCGGGACAATATTATAGTGTCTAAATGTATGGGCAAACACAGGTGCACTCTCTATTTCCTATCATAATCCGATGGGACCTGAAGAAGATCAGGCGCAGAACCAACGGCTTTATGTACTTTTCAAGGCATGGGATACACAGCCATCTTTCTTGACTCCGGGCTGCTACTGAGAATTTCTTGGCCAAAAAACCCAATAACTGATGTTGACCCGACCCGGATTTCGTAACCGACACCTCGTGATCAGAAGGCATGTTACAACCGCTAAACCAACGAGGGTGTATTATAATTATAATTCACAAAGAAGTCTTCATTTTGAAGTTGGACGTTATTTATTTTTAATTATATTCTTCTCGCTTTAGTACATATTTGCTCGACACTTACGGGGAATGTAACATACTTGTACCTATACACCGTACTACATGTACAAAAAGAACAGATGTTGCTACATCCCTCGACACGCTTTGTTGACGGAAATAACCATCAGTCAATTCCTATTCCTTCGTGCTTATCATTGGAGTTGATTTTTTGTCGTGGAAATAAGAGATAAAATATATAAAGTGGGAAATAAGCCCATCTAATGGTAATTGGATACTGTGACTCATAGACACTTTCACGTATTCAAGATTGAAAATCAATATTAAGATGTCTTGTCACCGTGGGGAATTAAGGACAGGCCATAGACTAGAAGATTGCTACGTTATCTTTTATTTTGTTGTCGTTTGAAATGAAAACTTCCTTGGAATAATTTTGATTTGAAACTCGAGGCAAGGAAAAAAATTACACTAAAAAGAGACATCTATAGAAGTTAGCCAGGGAGAAAAGAACATAAAATACAGTATAGAGTGTTCTTTTTGTCTCGGTCTCCTTTTTTAATAATTTTTGATGGTTTCACTGCTAACACGTGTAAACTGCACACTTGTTTTTTTTTTAAGAATTGAGTTGACAAACGAGCATCCATTATATATCCAGTCCATCTGATGGTAAGTGGATACTGTGGCCCATAGACATTGACATAGACATCTATCCTCGATTAAGAAACAAAATTTAGATTCTTTTTCACCGCAGAGGACTATAATGGTATGCCTCGAATCCTTTAAAAAGGGTCTCCGGTTTTTTATACTTACCATACGAAAATTGCTATTTATAATATAAATCTACTAGCGGCTAAAAATCATCATTCCAACGTTTTGTCGCATAAAATTGTATATAAAAATCATATTGAACATAAAAATGACATAAAAAGCACATTGTTAGAAAGGAAATGATTTTTGAATTTATTATGATATTTTTAAATCGATTTCTTGCTATTTTTACATAAAACAGTGGCTTTAGTGGCTTATGGTGTAGATTTGTCAAGTCCGCATGGAGTGGTAAGCACGATAACTTTTGAAAATATCAATTGTTCAACTCAATCTATTTTTAATCTCTTCATCTATTATGTGGGAAGCCGTGGAATGTAAATGACAGTTTAATTTTGTTTTGTTTAGTTATAATTAATTTTTATCGGCTGAGAAATCTCAAAATGTTCGGTGTTTTGAGTAGCCTTGTTTATTTTACTAAATACACTTTGCTCTGCCTCACTCCGCGGTCGGCTGCCGCCGTGAGTGGATATATGTCTATCGTTTGGTTATAACAGCGGTAAGAGGCAGCAAAAATATCGATCGCTGTAGAAATACAAAATATTCCAAAAACCAAATTTGACACATACTTGACCAAGGTTATTTTTTATAGAATAACGGTGACAAACGAGCACACATTCCACCTGATGGTAAGTGGTTACTGTGGCCCATAGACGTCTACATCTATCTTCGTTTTCGAATTAAAATGCAGATGCGTTGTCAGCCGTGAGGACTAAGATGGAATGTCTCTTTTCCAGTAAAAAGAGTCTACGGTTCTCTACTCTCACCATACGAAACACAGCAGCATTAAGCTGTTATTACTTTTATAATCACAGATTTTTATCACAATATTTCGTTTCATTAAAAGTACGTAGGATTTAAATACGAGTATAAATATTATACGTACCGGCAGGCAAAGTGTAGGGCATCCGCCCACTAGATGGAGTGAAGTCCTGGTAAGACATGCAGATGGCTCGTGACCGTGATTTGTGGCATTCCTTGGTGGAGGCCTATGTTCAGCAGTGGACTTGTGAAGGGCTTAAAATAATGATGATGATGATGATGATACGCCTTGGACTTTATGTAACGATCTGAAGGTGTCCTTCGGTGAATACTACTGAAACACCTCGAAGAGTAGAACTAGGCGTGCCGATTTTAGATTCGTTTTTGGGTTATGATAAGAGCTTACCTCCGGACTTGATAGAATGATCTGAAGGTGTACTTCGGTGAATGCTACTGGAACTTATCGAAGAGTAGAAATAGATGTGCCGAGTTTGGCCCCGTTTTGTTAGTTATGATGAGACCTTACCTCCGTACTTGATAGAATGAACTACAAACACCTTGTCCGTATGGTTTCCGGATCTTCCTTTTTCATTCTACAAAAAAAAAATTAAGTCTTTATCTTTATCTTTACCTTTAGCTTTTACTTAAAAGTAAGACGTCCATTACATTCATTGGATTTAAAACTGACTGAAATTTCATTCCATTATGTACCCACGGAGGAAAGAATATCACATTTTAAACGTATACTTCAATGCAATGCAATTTTCTTAAAACGGTTTTATATTTTTGCAACAGCATTTACTCGCGACCTTAAAGTAAACAGATACAATTTCTTATAGGTATACAATATTACATTAAGCGGAGACGTTTTATATATTAAGTTGCTATTAATAATAATAGTGCACAAGAATTTGATAACTCACACAGTATTGTCCTTACCGTGTAGTGGCAGTGTAAGAATATCCATTACGCCATATTATCCCGTGGGTTTCGTAAGAGGCGACAGAGATAAACAAATCAATAGATGGGTAGTAGCGTCTTCCTAATAACGATTAAAAATTACAAGCTGCGGTTGCAAGCCCGCTTGCTAAAACTGTGGCTCTTCGAGCTTTATAGCCGGCCCATTGCTACTTCAGCTCACTGGTCTCTTGAGCTATGTCAGTTATTCTGGTTCTACTGCAGCTATCCTAATTACGAAGTATATTTTGATTCGAAATCAGGAAGATGCTGCTGTCCATCTCTGCTTCATTACCCTCTGTAAATATACAGCCAAAATATTAAAGTTGGCAAAAAATTACTTCGCGTTCCACCGACTGATAAAATAAAATGATGTGTCTTACCTAGTTTGAAGAGCACCTCCCGCCCTCCCTTAATTGCGTGCACTATCACCGTCAATACTAGTCCCAGCATCACTACTCCCAACACCACTACTCTAGGAAAGACACACCACTGACAACAATACGACACGTGTTTCACCTCTACACGAGGCATCTTCAGGTAATCTAGACTCTACGGTGGCTGACTTAGCGGTCAGGGATCGGGATTAGGAGTGTGTCTTTCCTAGTGTAGTGGTGTTGGGAGTAGTGGTGCTGGGATAAGTGGTGACGGTGATACGCACGTCAGGGAGGGCGGGAAGTGCTCTTCAAACGAGGTAAGAGACATCATTTTATTTTATGGAGCGGATGTACGCGAAGTAATTTTTTGCCAACTTTAATATAATGGACTTCCGCAAAGTAACACCTGATTCTATTAATTATACAGGCAAAACATAAATTCAAGAGAAATCCTTGTATTTTAACGAATTAGAAGCATGCGCAGCTATATTATGGTCATAGCACGAATAGGTCGGCTTGACCAGGGAGAAACAACGCTAAAATATGCTGTGTCTCTTATTGTGACAACGCAAATGCGTTTTGATTCATAATCAAGGATAGATGTGGATGTGTATGGGTCAATCATCGACTTGCTATTAGGTAGACTGTGTGCTCGTTTATCACCCTTATTCTATTAAATAAAAATAAAATATATTTTTGCTTTATGTTATGTTAATAAAATGTGAAATTGAAATATTATATATACTCTTGTTCACACTGCCTTATATACAGGGATTGCCACAGGAAAATAATTTAAGACATAATTTAAATATACAAATGCATAATTTAATATGTAATAATAATTTAAATTTGACATATAATTGTAATGATAATAATGACAAATTTCATGTAATTGACATAAATAATTTAATAAAAAAGTTTTGGACAAAAGATAGGTATTACCTATCCAAATATAATTTAAGACTGATAGCAAATGTGCTATCTTATTATTTACTTTTTAACTCAGCCAAGTTTTTGGCTACCAAGACTGCTTTTATTGGGCAGGATAATTATTTGACAATTAATTTGGAATCAGTTCCAACTAATTTAAATTAGTAAATGCGACAATAGAGGCAATCTCTAGCAATAATGAGAGTTTAATTAACTTTGAATGTAGCCCACAAATAAGTAATAAAAATTGTTTACACCTGGTGCATCAAAATATACAAGGCATGATGGGCAAAGAATAAGAAGTTGAATTGTTTTTAAATAGTAACAACATACATATCCTCTGTATTACTGAACATTGGCTAAAAGATTATAATTTCATGTTTAATTTCAGAAATCACCAGGTGGTCAGTTCCTTCAACAGAGAAAAAAGTTTACGTGGTGGCTCCTTAACACTAGCAGATAAATCATTATTATATAAAGAACGTAAGGATATAGTGAGCCTCTCTGTTGAGCGAACTGTAGAAATGGCTTGTGTCGAGCTCGAGCACCTCATTGTTGTGAGTGTTTACAGACCCCCATGTGCTACTTATGACTATTCTGAAAGGATTGTGGAAGAAGTTTTGCTCAAACTTAGTAAACAGAACAAGTCTGTTGTAATATGTGGAGACTTTAACATCAATCTCCTTGAAACTTCTTCCATTAGTATTAAGTTTAGCTCATTGTTTAAATCGTATAATCTTGTTAATTTATTCTTAGAACCAACACGTATTGCTGGGCCTAGTGCGACCTGTATAGATAATATTTTTACAGATGTTAAGCCCTTGCATAAATCAATTATTCAAAATTTAAGTTCAGATCACTGTGGACAGTTGGTATCATTGCCTTACATACACAAGAAACAGAAAAATAAGAAAGTTGTGTTTGTTCCAATAAATGAACATCGCTTGGAGAGGTTTAGAAGTAATATAATAAAAAGACTTCCATCACTTTCATTTAAAAACAGTGCTAATTATTTGTATGGTACGTTATTTAAAATTATAACTTGTGAATTTAGTAGGATATTTACTTCTAAAACTTTCTCTTTTAACAATCGCAAATCATTTAATGAATGGGCGACAGTAGGAATTTATAAGTGTAGGCGAAGGTTATACGAGCTTTATAATGAAAGATCATTTAATAGTAGTGTTATATTTAGAGATTATGTAAAAACATATTCTAAAATATTTAAAAAAGTGTGCGCCACAGCTAAGGCTTTACATTTAAGTAACAAAATTAAAACTGCATCAAACAAAATTAAAATGACCTGGAGAATAATAAATAGTGAAACGGGCAAGGTCAAACCGCGCAACTCGGATTTTCAATTGAATATTAACAATAATTTAACCCGATCTGATCAAGAAGTTGCTATGGCTTTTGAGAAACATTTTACTGATGTTCCTTTTTTGACAACTAAATCATTAAACTCTTCTCCAACTGTCGCCGAATCATTGCTTAAACAAAATGTAAAGGCTTGTTCAAATACTTTTAAATTCCATAGAGTACTGCCAAAAGATATCGTTAAATATTTTAAAACTATTGATGTTAAGAAAACGGCAGATTTATGGGGGATTTCCGTTAAAGTTATTTTATCTATAATAGATATAATAGCACCTTATCTAGCCACTATATTTAATACAAGCGTCGAATCTGGTGTGTTTCCTGATTTAATGAAACTTAGTAAAGTCATACCTTTATATAAATCTGGTAGTACATTAGACCCCGCCAATTTTAGACCAATTTCTGTACTACCAACATTTAGTAAAATATTTGAAAAAATAATTTTAGATCAAATGTTAAGTTTCTTTAATATTAATAAATTGCTACATAGAAATCAATTCGGTTTTACTAGGGGTCGCTCAACAACTGACGCTGGAGTTGAGCTTATTAAACATATTTTTTGTGCATGGGAGAATTCAGGGGATGCTTTGGGTATATTTTGTGACCTTTCCAAGGCCTTCGACTGCGTTCACCATGATACATTAATCAGGAAGCTACAGTACTATGGTGTCAAGAACACAGCGCTTAAACTTATAATTTCATATTTAAGTAATAGAATGCAGAAAGTTATTATTAATGGTAAAAGTTCTTCCGGCTCACCTGTACTAATGGGTGTCCCTCAGGGCTCAATTCTCGGCCCATTCCTGTTTCTAGTGTATATTAATGACTTACCTTCTATTGTAGAGGATAATCATGATATAGTATTATTTGCTGATGATACTTCTTTGATTTTTAAACTTAAACGTAAATCATTTAAATGTGACGAAGTGAATAATGCTATATCAAAATTAGTGCATTGGTTTAACGTTAATAATTTACATTTAAACGGAAATAAAACTAAATGTATTAAATTTACAACAACGAATGTTAGAAATCTGAGTACCAATGTGTTTTTAAATGGGGAAGAACTGAGCCCTGTTGAATCCACTGTTTTTCTTGGCATCACTCTCGACGCAAAGCTTCAGTGGGGCCCCCATATATCCAAACTAGCAAGCAGACTAAGTTCTGTAGCCTATGCTGTAAAAAAGATTAGAGGTCTCACTAGTGTCGAGACAGCTAGATTAGTTTATTTCAATTATTTCCATAGCATAATGTCTTATGGGATTTTGCTATGGGGACATGCGGCTGATTCAGAAACTATTTTTGTTTTACAGAAGAGGGCCATTAGAGCTATTTACAACCTAAAACTGAGAGAGTCTCTTAGAGATAAATTTAAAGAAATAAATATATTAACTTTGGCCTCTCAGTATATTTACGAAAATTTAATGTATGTTCACAAAAACAAAGGTAGTTTTAGTAAAAAAAGTGATGTGCATTCTGTAAACACTAGAAACAAACACAAGCTAGTGATACCAGTCTCTCGACTCCACAGAGTCAGTAATTCATTCTTGGGGCAATGTATACGCTATTACAACAAGGTTCCGGAAAGTGTACAGGCTCTCTCTATTAGCAAGTTTAAATGTTTTGTTAAGTTGAAACTGTATAAAAAGGGTTATTATAGTATAAATGAATACATGGTTGATAATAACCCCTGGGAATGAGGTGATCGCTTCCAAGCTGTTTCTAAAATAAATTTTGTACTTATATAGTTAGTACAACCATTATTGTAAAATTTGCTTTAAAAAAAAAGTCCCGCTGGGTTTCTTGCTGGTTCTTCCCAGGACAGAGGTTTTTTTTTTTTTTCGAACCAGTGGTAAAGTAAAAAATGACTTTCAATAAGTATTACAAATGTGATCTATATTGAATAAAAAATTATTCTATTCTATTCTATTCTATTCTCAGATATCTTGCACTATAGCGCACTCGTACTCGAAAACGTAGTCCATTAATGCGAGTATGTCTCAACATAGGAAGAGATACAATATGTATTATTGTTTTCAATCTTACATAATATTGTAGCTAAGATAAATAAAGTAAGCATTATCATCAGCAACTTTATTAAAATTATGCCCATATTTTTTATGATTTAATGTGAGCAGTAGTCTTCCACACATAATATGTACATACTAGAAAAAAATAATTACTCCGTTTACCTTCAGTTGGTGCTCCCTGAAGTCAGGTTAATGTAGCTCAGCCAACTTTCCTTTATTGCCATTTTAATAATCAGACCTATAGTGGTGGTGCAAAATACCCACTACATTTCGTCCCGTGGGTGTCGTAAGAGGCGATAGAGGGAAACTAAAACAGGAGCATTTTCATAACAGCTGATTTAAAAAAATGCGGTTGCCAACCCGCCTGCAAAATTTGGCAAATCTGATATATGAGAAAATCTATAGGGAGGGTTGAAATGATTGCAATGGTGCTGAGAGTTCGCGTTGAGAAACGCTAAAAATATAAGCGCAAAACTTATACTTCTTTTCCTGCACTAAATTGTATTGATTTTTGACAACGCACTTATGAGGTGTATAAAAAATATCTCTGAAATAGGTATTGCACCTCAGATGCAAATCAGATATATTTTCTTAGAAATTTTGAGATTACTTTCAAAACCAAGCGTTACTTTGCGGAAATCTGTTATATTAAAAATGTAAATAATTAAAAATTAAAAATTTTGTACAGCCGACTTTAATATAAGCGACTTCAATATAGGTTATTTAAGAATAACTCAATAACCATTGGTCTGACCTTGATCAAATTCATATGGGACTACACGAGAACTATCAGCTTTCATATAAAAAAAGAATCATCGAAATCGGTTCGCCCAGTACAAAGTTATGAGGTAACACACATAAAAAAAATAAAAGCATACACCCGAATTGAGTACCGTCTCCTTTTTGGAAGTCGGCAGAAAAACAATTTGATATGATACGCGTAACAAAATAAAAGAATGGGTGTCACCTAGTTTCAAGAGTACTTCCCGGCCTCCCTTAATTGCGTGCACTATCCCCGTCACCACTAATCCCGCTAGATATTAGCGGTCAGCCACCACAGAGTCTACTTCACCTGAGGATGTCTCGTGTAAGGCGAAACACGTGTTGTATTATCGACAGTGGTGTGTCTTTTCTAGTGTTGTGGTGTAGGGAGTAGTGGTACTGGGATGAGTGGTGACGGGAATAGTGCACGCAATTAAATAAGGCGGGAGGTGCTCTTAAAACTAGTTAAGATTCATTATTTTATTTTATTATCTCTCTTACCAAATTGATTTTAACATCTTCAATATTTGTGAGATGTTTTATTTCTGTGTTCCGCAAAAAGAAAGTTTATTTTATTTATTTTTTTTTCTAGAAATAGGAGTGCTAACTTATTCTACGTGATGAAGTTCCCCGCGACTTTATTACGATTATTACATTTAATGGGCTTTAATTTCTTTACGCGGGATTCTTAATTTGTTTTTTAAAATAAAAGTAGTCTAAGTTACTCAGTATAACATCAGCTATCTGCTTGCGAGATATCCGTCAAAATCGGTTAAGCAATTTCAGAGATTAGCATTAACAAACAAAGAGACAGACAGACAAAAAAAAATTTCATAATCGTTTTTTTGTTATACGTAACGTATTGTATGTACATACATTCATATGCATTTAGTAAAAAGCTATTTCGACATCAAAGACAGACACCTCAATTTTATTTATTTTTATAGAACTATCTATAGTTTACAATTTATAGGTAAGGCCCAAGATTTTTCTAGAAGGATTTTCTTGTTACTCGTTTGCAAGGAGGTTTTGTTTAAGATTTGCGCATATTTTTTTCATTTCGTAACATGTTTTATTCTACCGTAAAGTACCGAGAGAAATGTATGTTATGCATTTAGTTAAAAAGCAGCTCAGTAATGTGTTTGCATTATGTTTAGAGATAGAGACACAAATAAGAGAAAAAAGATGTTATTTTCATGAGCCATTTTGCAGTTTTCAAATATCAGTGTAAAATAACAGTTTATGCTGTTTGTTTCGTATGGTTAGAGTAGAGAACTTCTCTATCAATATATTGAGAATTGACGTAGATGTCTATAGAACACAGTAAGGAAGAAAAGTAGAAAAAAGTGAAAAGAAAATACAAAAGTTTATCTATGCATATCGCTCATACATAATATTTAGAATATACTGGCCTTACATGAGGACGTTTAGACGACCTGACAGCCCGAAAACTCGGAACTAATTTTGATTTGTCATTGGAGTTTGCGTATACGTCAGGGAGGACATCTGTTTTCGACGCCTCGGCAGTCTTGAAGGTACGGACCTGTCCATCCTATGGCTACGCGTAGACAGCGACGACCATCCCCGCGTCTACGGGTGCCTCTATAGGTCCCATAGCGGTAATGCCGACACAGACCGACTCATCGACCACGTCCAAATGGCTGCAGACTCCGTGCTACAACAGGTCCCATCCGCAGAGATGGTGATACCCGGTGATTTTAACGCCCACCACGCTGAATGGCTTGGTTCTCGTTTAACCGATCATGCGGGTAGATCTGTCTATGACTTTGCTTTGGCATATGATCTAACACAACTGGTTACTTCGCCTACGCGGATCCCAGATGTAGAGGATCATGTACCTTCCCTGTTGGACCTTCTGCTGACCTCTCATCCGGACGGATATCAGGTCTCAGTCGATGCCCCACTGGGCTCTTCGGACCATTGTCTGATCCTAAGTACGGTGCCACTCACGCTCCCATCGCAGTTGCGATCTGCAGCTTGCCGCCGTGTTTGGCACTACAGGTCGGCCGATTGGGACGGGATGCGGTCATTTTTTGCATCCTACCCTTAGGGGCGGGTTTGCTTCTCGCCGGAAGATCCCAGCGTTGTTGCCGATTCTGTTGCTGATGTGGTACTTCAGGGTATGGAACTTTTTATTCCATCCTCTGTGGTGCCCATCAGAGGCAGATCCCAGCCATGGTTTGGTCGCTCCTGTAAACTAGCATCACGCTATAAGCAGGAGTGCTACCAGGCCTGGGCTGACGCATCAACGTTCCGGGATGTAAACACCAGCGCTCTTAAAAAGAAGTACAATTCCGCCTCCAGGTCCTTCAAAAGTGTCATTGCCAAGGCAAAGTCAGAGCACATCGGCAGAATTGGCGAGAAACTAGTTCGCCACCCTTCGGGAACACGTGCATTCTGGTCTCTCGCCAAGGCTGTCAAAGGGAACTTCTGTCAGCTATCTCTTCCATCTCTGCACAGGGTGGACGACTCACTGGCCCATGACGCAAAGGAGAAAGCCGATCTGCTAGGCTCTCTTTTTGCTTCCAACTCGACTCTAGATGACGGGGAGAATACACCGCCGAACATCCCGCGGTGTGAGTGCTCCATGCGGGAAGTGGTGTTTACACAGCGCTTGGTGCGTAAAGCACTCCTCTCCCTGGACGTCAACAAGTCGAGTGGGCCTGATGGAGTCCCACCTATTGTGCTGAAGACGTGTGCTCCGGAGTTGGCACCGGTTTTAACGCGTCTTTTTCGATACTCCTACTCCCTAGGCGTAGTCCCGGACTCATGGAAGACAGCTTTGGTGCACCCAATCCCTAAAAAAGCGACCGCTCAGATCTGTCCAACTACAGGCCTATCGCCATCACCTCCTTGTTGTCCAAAGTAATGGAAACGATTACTAACAGCCAGCTCATGCGGTATCTTGAGGATCACCAGCTGATTAGTGACCTCCAGTACGGTTTCCGTCGAGGTCGCTCAGATGGTGATCTTCTGGTCTACCTGACCCATAGATGGGCGGAGGCAGTGGAGTCCAAGGGGGAGGCATTGGCCGTTAGTTTGGACATAGCGAAGGCTTTCGATCGGGTGTGGCATAAAGCGCTTCTTTCGAAGCTGCCTTCCTATGGGCTTCCCGAGAAATTGTGCAATTGGATCACCAGCTTTCTTGCAGATCGGAGCATCAAGGTCGTAGTAGACGGTGCATGCTCCGATTACAAGCCCATTAACGCTGGTGTTCCACAAGGCTGCGTGCTATCACCAACGCTGTTTCTTCTGCATATCAATGATATGTTGCAAACCAATAACATTCATTGCTATGCAGACGACAGCACTGGTGATGCTTTATACACCGGCCGTGCCAATATTTCTCGGGAAAACGTCGCCGAGTACCGGAACAAACTTGTGTCTGAAATCGAGACTTTGTTGAACAAAGTCTCAGACTGGGGGCGACTAAATCTAGTCCAGTTCAATCCCCAGAAGACACAAGTTTGCGCGTTTACCGCTAAAAAGATTCCCTTTGTCGTATCTCCTCAGTTTCAAGGCACTCCCCTTGTTGCCTCAGCCAGTATCGGAATCCTCGGTGTCGACATATCGAGTGACGTGCAGTTTCGTGGTCACTTGGAAGAGAAGGCCAAATTGGCCTCTAAAAAGCTTGGGGTGCTCAGCAGAGCGGGACAGTATTTCATGCGGGCACACCGCTTACAACTTTACAAGGCGCAGGTTCGGCCTCACATGGAATACTGTTCCCATCTCTGGGCAGGGGCCCCCCAGTGCCAGCTCCTTCCACTTGACCGCATCCAGCGCAGAGCGGTTCGAATCGTCGACGACCGAGTTCTTTCCTATCGGCTTGACTCACTGGCACTGCGTAGAGAGGTTGCATCTCTTTGCGTATTTTATCGCATCTACCACGGGGAGTGCTCTGAGGAATTGTTCGGACTAATTCCAGCCGCTTAATTTCACCATCGCACATCGCGACAGAACTTGCGATACCATCCATATCATCTAGATGATTGGCGGTCCACCACTGTGCGATTCAGAAGAAGTTTTCTCCCTCGCACAACTTCCTTGTGGAATCGATTACCACCAGCGATTTTTCCGGACCGATACTTAGGGACCTTCAAGAAAAGAGCCTACTCCTTTTTAAAAGGCCGGTAATGCATCTGCGATTCCCCTGGTGTTGCAGTTGTTCATGGGCGGCGGTAGTCACTTACCATCAGGTGAGCCGCATGCTCGTTTGCCCCCTCTCCTATAAAAAAAAAATTGTGTACGTTCGCTAGTGATTTACTTTTTGACAGTGGTAGAGCCAAGCGGCAGCTTTTGCTGTCGCACGGATGGGCCGGCTCGAACCGGGGTGGTACCACGACCTCGCAGAAAACCATCGTGAAGTAGAGGTTTACCTGTGCGTTTCGCTTGGTGAGTGCAGGTGTCCGGAGGCCCCTTTTACTGGGAATGAGGCATTCCATCTTAGTCCTCACGGGTGACAACGCATCTGCATTTTGATTTGTAATCGAGGATAGATGTAGATGTCTATGGACCACAGCAACCACTTACCATCAGGTGGACTGTTTGCTCGTTTGTCACCCTTATAATATATAAAAAAAAAACTTACAAGGACTAAAACGTAAAAATATTTAAAAAATTTGTTTAGTGCACAAATTTGAATAACTTAAAAAATGAACTGAATTTTTACCATGATAGTTCTAAAGTAAGTAAAAAATATTAATATAACATGTTCCCGGGAAGCTGAACCTACCTCCCTTTTGTTGGTTTTTAATAAAAAATGTAGAAAATCCCGGGTGACTGTACCGAAAAACATAAAAAAGCTTCCGAAGAATCAGATCGAAAAGATGTATTTTCGAGCTATGATCTTTGGAGAAAAAAATTAAGCAATGCGTTGCTATTTAAAACTTAAGAAAATAATGTGCGGTAATATTAAAAGTTTGCGGTTAGTATTATAAAAATACATAAATAACCTAGCATATTCTAAGTATTAACAATAAATAACTTGCGAGAGAAAATAAACTAATAAATCTTACTACTAATTAAGGCTATTGCGTAGGTAGTGAACACAGCTTTACAACTGGCCGTTGTTCATGGGCGGCGGTAGTCACTTACCATCAGGTGAGCCGCATGCTCGTTTGCCCCCTATTCTATAGAAAAAAAAACCTAGTACACAGTTCACAGAGCATAGATTGTGTTATGTAATACCTACTCCTTATAAATAAATAAATATATAAAAATTACATAATCCTGTAGACAAACGACAATCATTTCTTCTTTGATGGGATTGACAGGCGTATTCCATTTTTGCCTTTGCTGGAGGGTGTGCAAGTATTCATAACGCCACCTCTTATCAATCGACTAGACTGTCCAGAAATTCATACAGAAGGAGCAAACTAATTTTCTGAGATGTGTCTGGAGCGGGTAAATATTTAAGCGATGATGTATTTAAAAAATGCAAAGGTGTCCAAGCAGTTGGATCAGACGGATGCAAACTCAGAGCGTATGACGGGGGCGAATTAAGCAAGGCCACAATTTGCGTTAACACGAGTTCCTCATAGGTAAGAACTTGTTGACCAATAATTTTATTCAAATGTGTTTTAACATATTTCATTATGCTTTCCCAGCATCCCCCAAAATGTGGAGCACTGAGTGGAATAAATTTCCAAGTTCAAAGACATTCGTCGTCTTTCGTTTGATCGAAAAGCACGTTAAGTTAGTTCCATAAACCTCGTATTAATCTACCCTCAACATGACGAAATGTGATAAATGTGGAAGAAATATAACTAAAAGTAATCCTGGATTAGAGTGTAATCAGTGTGAGAAAATAGTGCACTTAAATGGAAACTGCTCTGGTCTTACTAACAAGCAGAGGAATGCACTAAAGGCCGCTGAGAATCTAGGATGGACATGCCAAGATTGTCTTAAACATTCTCCGAGACGTAGTTCTATCTACGTTCCCGGTGATGGAGAAGAAGAGGATGAGGAAGATAATGCTCAAGAAACAGAAAATTATTCCAAAAACGTACAAATTGATATCAAGCGGTTGTTGAAAGATATATCAAAAGAGATGGAAAAGGCTCTTCAAAGAGAACTGCGAGACATAATTAAATCTCTACAACATCAAAGCGATAAAATGGACGAGCTGACTGTGTCTATAGATGCCTTAAAAATAACAATGAAAGAGTTACAGAAGAAAAATATAGAACTCGCTAACAAAAATAATTATTTAGAAACGCGTGTTAGTGCACTAGAGCAACGAATAAAGGATATTGAAAAATCGCGGCTAAACAAACAAATTGAAATATTAAATATCCCTAATAATAACACAGAAATACTTAGCGACATTGTCAAAAAAATTGCAGATAAATTATCAGTCTCTGTTGATGATATTGAATCTTCAAAACGTATGCCAGGGAAAAAAGAAAAGCCCGGAAATATTGAAATTACATTTAAAAATGAAACAGCATCAACAAAATGGATCACGGCAGCGAAGAATTCAAAACTATATGCTTATGATCTCGTGGATAATCAGACGGAGGCGACAGGAAAGCAGATTATTTACATACGTGAAGCTTTATCTTATTATAACAAGAAATTACTATGGGAACTACTCCAGGGATGAGCAGCTGCCGGCCGTAACAGCAACCAAACACATAAAGGCACTTACGCGACGACCCAATTAAAACGCTATCCTATCTAAGTGACGAAGAATCATGTCGTTCATCTAGCTATCTAGATCCGCGACGGGCCCGTGAATGTTTCGGTAAAAAGGGCCGCACGGGCCCTCAGCGTCGTGTCTGGCGGGGGACTGACCCTTCGCCCACACGTCGAGCGACTGCTTCCGCACACCGACGCGCCACCTGGCGAGCGATTTTTCACCTACATACTATCGGGTGACGCGGCCGCTTGAACGCCATTGGATAGCGTATAAATTACCTTTTTTGGCCTAAATACTAAATATATTATGACTTAATGATTTCTTATATTTACGCGAACACTACACATTGTTTAGTTTTAAACTTTTTAAGTTTCTTATAAACTTTTACGAATTTTATCGCGTTTAATTAACTTATTTTATATTCCTGAAAATTCGGTTGCTTTCCAGCAACCATGGTCACGGGGGACTGAGGTGATTGACGTCCCGATGTCAGATTTAACCCGGAGTACCTTCAGTTCTTTTAATTATTAATTTTGGTCCGATTTACGCAGAATGAACTTACTGTATGCTTGGGTTTAGTTTTTATTTTATGTATTACAGAATCCCAGGCAGGTGGTAGTACCCACCCTCCCTCTCTATTGAAATTAGGATGTTTTTAAATTTCAATAACCTTAAATATCATCCTTGGCAGGAATCGATGTTCTTTTGCGAGAATTTGTGGTTTATCAAATCTAATGTAATGGCGGGGGCCGTCTAGGATATGTTCACAAACTGCAGACTTTTCACAACGTTGGCGCTTCACGTCAGCTATGTGGTCTTTTACGCGGGTTTTTATTGATCGTTTTGTTTGCCCTATATATGAAAGACCACACTCACAATCATGGAATGTATATCCTGCATCTTGTATATAAACCAATCTCGGCACACCCCGATGAGGAGTTGGAGGAAATGTATGAGGATATCTCTTGAGCCATGCATTCCTCAAAACCCACTATACAGTGTTAATTGGAGACTTCAACGCAAAACAAGGCACAAGAGAGAACGGTGAGCTGAAAGTAGGGAAATTCGAAATAGGGCAACGGAACCCAAAGGGCCAGCAACTGGCCGACTTCATGGAGAAAGAGGGACTCTTTATGATTAACTCTTTCTTCCAGAAGCGCCTCCACAGGAAGTGGACCTGGTCGAGCCCCGACGGTTCCACAAAAATGTGATTGAATTCATTATGACGACCAGACGACAACTATTCAGTGATGTCTCAGTGATCGCGAGGGTGAAAACCGGCAGCGATCACCAAATGGTTAGAGGCACACTGAACCTAAATGTTAAGTTGGAGAGGTCTCGTCTGATGAAGTCAACGCTCCGTCCCCCTCGTGCTCTGTTCCAAAGTCCCGAAACCTTTCAGTTCGAGTTACAAAACCGTTTTCAGTGCCTAGAATACTGCAATGAAGTAGACGATATGAATGACAAGCTCGTGGAAACTGTCCATGCGGTCGGAGCTAAGTTCTGCAAGACCCGCCACAGACGAACACAAAAACTCTCCGATCACACTCTCAATCTCATGGCTGTTAGAAGGGAGATGAAACTACATTCCTCAACAGATTTGACAGCATACAGGCAACTAAACAGACAGATCTCCGAAAGCATGCGGCGGCACTTACGCAACTTCAATACAGCTTGTATTGAAGAAGCGATCGAGCAGAACCAAGGCTTCAAAGTCTTTGCCAGAGATCTGTCTGCCAGAAAGAGCTAACTGTCAAAGCTGAAGACCGAATGTGGCAGCATCGTTTCCGGGACACCTGAGATTTTGAGTGAGATTGAGAGGTTTTTTTACATAAACATTCACGCCTGTCACCCAGAGGGGTAGGCATAGACTATGGACTTCCATTTGCCACGATCCTGAAATACCTCTCTTGCTTCCTCCACATCCATATACCTACGCATACACGCTCGTCGGTTAAAGGTACTCTTAATTTGGCCCATTTTCAATATATCGCCAATTTGGTCGATAAACTTTCGCCTAGGGCGACCCTTCCCGACTCTGCCATTCACCTCTGCAACATAAATTTGCTTTGTCACTCTTTCCTCATTTATTCTTTCTGCATGACTAAACCACCGAAGCATTCCTTTCTTTATCCTAGTCACAACATCATCTTGCAAACCACATTCTTCTCTTATTAAACAATTTTTCACTCTGTCATTCAGATTCATCCCTAACACACTCCTTAATGACCGCATTTCTACAGCATTTATTCTACTCTCCTGCTTCTTCTGCCACACCCAACTTTCACTACCATAGATTAAAGTAGGCACTAACACAGCATTGTGAATCGTCAAACGTGCCTTTTTGGACACATTCTTACTTTTCACAATAGAGTGTAGAGCCCTATTCACTCTATTTCCTGCATTCACTCGTCGTTCTATATCCTTATCGTATCTACAATCCCTGCTAAACACACATCCCAAATACACAAATTTATCTACTTGCTCTACCAACTCCCCTTCTATTCTTATTTCACATATCGTTTTACTTTCTTCTCTTTCAAAAACCATAACTTTCGTCTTACTTGCGTTCACTTTCATTCCCTTTTCTTTTAATGTCCTGTTCATTAATGTAACCATCATTTGCAAATCGGCTGCCGACGACGCAAGTATGACTTGATCATCGGCATACAAAAGGCATTTGATGGTTAACTCACCCATTCTTAACCCGCATTCTACTACTTTCAAATTTTTCAAACAACTGTCCATAAAAAAGTTGAACAGCCACGGGGAAGCCACACAGCCCTGTCTGACACCTTTGTGGATGCCAAATCAGTCCGAGTAGGCCACGTTGACCCTGACACAAGCACTAGAGTCCCTTTATAGAGACTTCAATGCCTGTATCAAGCCAGCGCTCAACCCAAATGAGTACAGTGTTTGCTATAACACATCCCTGTCCACTCTGTCATAAGCCTTCTCCAAGTATATGAACGCACAAAAAACTTTTTGGTGTTTGGCCAAAAATGTCTCCACGATCATGCACATGGAAAAGACCTGATCCGTACATCCCATACATACATACATATAATCACGCCTCTTTCCCGTAGGGGTAGGCAGAGACCACTTCTTTCCACTTGCTACGATCCTTACATACTTGTTTCGCTTCGTCCACTTTCATCATTCCCTTCATACATGCTCTACAGTTTAGGGTACTCTTAACCTGGCCTTTTTTCAAGACGTCCCTAATTTGGTCTAGAAATGTCCGCCTAGGTCTACCTCTTCCAACACTTTCATTCACACTCGCCTTATACACTTTTTTCGTCAATCGTTCTTCATTCATTCTCTCGACGTGGCCAAACCATCTCAGCATACCTTTCTCAATTTTTGTCACTACATCTTCTTTCAGACCACAACGTTTCCTTATCTCACTATTTCTTATCCTGTCACTCAGTTTAACTCCTATCATACTTCTTAATGCTCTAATCTCAACTGCATTTATTCTGCTTTCATGTTTCTTCTGCCATACCCAACTTTCACTTCCGTACATGAGTGTCGGAACCAACACCCCCTCATGCACAGCCAAACGAGCCTTGTTAGACACCTTCCGACTGCTCATAAAGGAGTGCAAAGCTCCATTCACCATGTTTCCTGCATTCACTCTTCTTTCGATATCACTCTCACACTTTCCATCTCTTGTAAACTTTGACGCCAGATACACAAACTCTTTCACCTGTTCAATTTGTTCATCTTCAATCACGATATTGCAGTCTGTCGCTGCCTCATCTTTTTCAAACACCATCACTTTCGTCTTCCTTACATTCATCTTCATTCCCTTTCTAACAAAAGCTCCACTCATAGCAGTTACCATCTCCTGCAACTCCTCGGCCGAAGACGCAAGTAATACTTGGTCATCAGCATAGAGAAAACATTTGACGAGTAACTCATTCATTCTCAACCCACTTTCATTCTCTTTTAAATCTGTCAAACAATTGTCCATGAACAGATTAAACAGCCACGGTGACGCTACACATCCCTGTCTAACACCTTTTTCGATATTAAACCATTCAGTGTATGCCCCGTTTATCCTTACACAAGCACTAGAATCCCTATAAAGAGATTGCAATGCCCGTATGAGGATACTGCTCACACCGTTCATGGACAGTGCTGACCACAATTCATTCCTCACCACTCTATCATAGGCCTTTTCTAGATCTACGAAGGCGCAGTAGACTTTCTTGTTTTTAGCCAAACACTTTTCGGCTATGCACCGCAAGGAAAAGACCTGATCCGTACATCCCATTCCCTTTCTAAATCCCGCTTGTGCATCCCATACTTTCTCGTCTGTTTCATTCACAACCCTTTCAATCAACACTTTCGCATATAATTTACCGACAACGCTAAGAAGGCTTATACCACGGTAATTTATGCAGTCCTGCCGTGACCCCTTTCCCTTATATAATGGCACGATTACGGCTTTGCACCAGTCTCCCGGTACTTGCCCATTTCGCCAGCACAGATTGAAAAGGCGGTACAGCTGACTAGCCACCAGGCCCTGTCCAGCCCTTAGCATCTCGACGGTAATCCTGTCATACCCTGCAGCCTTACCTTATCTCATACTTTTCAATGCTTTCACTATTTCATCCATGCTTATCTCATTTTCATCAACATTTATATTAGTTTCCGTGGAAGGTGGCAGATGCTGTACCTGCACTTCCTCTCTTTCAAACAAACTTTCAAAATACTCTTTCCATCTCTTTAACACACATTCTTCTCCTTTTATAATGCTCCCATCTTGACTCCTGATTGTACTCAGCTCCGAGGTAGAAGTTTTTCCTCTGGCTGTTTTGATGGTTTTCCAGAAAAACTTAATGTTTGACTGGAAATCTTCAGTGAGCCTCCTATCGAAATCATCTTTTCGTTCTTCTTTCTTTCTAGACACAATTTCTTTCGCTGCTGTTTTCAATCTTTTATACTTCGTTCTTGCTTCCTTTATCTCGTCATCCGTTGCCTTTTGAACTTTTTGGTTAGCTTTTGTTGCTAACCAATCCAACCACGCTTTCTTCTTTTCTTGCACAACCCTTTGTACATCTTTATCCATCCACACGTTATCATTCTTTCTCCCTTTCCTTCTTTTAGCTATCCCGCATACCTCAATCGCAACATTTACAACCCCTTTCTTAAATGTCTCCCACAAATCTTCAATCACTCCTATCTCTTCTATCCCTTTAAAACTTTCTTTCAGTTTCTCTACATACTCGTCTTTCTTTTCTTTTTCTTGTAGATTTTCCGCTTTTACTCTGTCCAAAACACTCGTAGGCTCGGCCCCTCGGTGTCGCCACCGTTTAAAGAGGCCACGCATTCGGGCTATGACCAGGAAGTGGTCTGTGTCGAGGCCTACACCGCGGTATGCCCGAATGTCTAGCACTTTCTTCCTCAGTCTTTCATCCAAAATTACAAAATCAATCATACTTCTAGACTCACCCTCATCTCTTGTATACAAATGGATCTTTTTGTGGTCAAACATTGTGTTGGCCACGCACAGATTCCATTCCAAGCATACTTCAAGCAGGCTTCTCCCATTGTCATTCACTCTCTCGTCCCCAAACATACCCAGAACTCCTTCATACCCATCCCGCTTTACTCCAACCCATCCATTAAAGTCCCCTAACATCACGATCCGTTCATTTTCTCCGCATTTATTCAAGACCTCTCTCATGCTATCCCAAAATTCCTCTCTCTCTTGTTGTGATTTTAGTGACCCACCTCCACGCAGATCCGTCGGTGCATAGACCCCAAGGATAAATAAGCGAGTGAGTCCGACTTTTAACCTAATCCAGAGGAGTCTTGGGCTTACACATTCATGCTCCATCACACATTCAACCATTCGAGATGAAAGAATCACACCAACTCCCTGACAGCCTCGGCTGGTTTGGGGGACTCCCGACCAGTATGCCGTGTAGGGGCCATGAACCGTGGTGTCACATCCTTTCCTCTTGGTTTCGTTCACGCACAGAATATCAAGGCAACGTTCATCCATCATCTGACATACTTCATCTACCTTACCATCCATTCCTCCTCTTACATTCAACGTAGCGAAGCGGCTCTCCGTGTTCCGCTTTTCGCCCCCGCGAGAAACGAGACATGATGGGTGGCGAACCACATCGCCGCCATTTTGGTTAATTTTATGGTTATCCATTGCGTTCCCACGAATAGCGAAGGAAAGGTTTGTCCCCCCCAGCAGAGCTCCGCATGCCAGGGTAAGGCTAGCCTAATTCTGGGGTCGCCCGGTCCCAGGGCAGTGTGGCACGCTAACGACTAGGCTCGCATGCATCCCCTAGCCATGCATCCATCCGCGCGGCCGACGTTGGATTGGCGGAGGGTAGGAATAGGAAAACGGGAAGGATAGGTGGTGTGAAAAAGAAGAGTAAGGTAAGATAGGGTAGGAAATAGGAAATGTAGGATATTACCGTCAGTGAGGGCAAGGGATAGGACAGTAATAGCTAGGAAAGCCGGGGTCGCATACCCGTTTACCATACCACAACTACCGGACAGGTAAATTGGGATGAGTATCCCTCGACTATTACATCCCATTTCCTTTCTAAATCCCGCTTGCATATCCCAAATTTTTCCATCAGTTTCTTTCATAACTCTTTCAATTAGTACCTTAGCATACAGTTTCCCCACAATGCTAAGAAGGCTGATACCACGGTAGTTTTCACAGTCCTGCTGTGATCCTTTTCCTTTATATATTGGGACTATCACGGCTTCGCACCAGTCTCCCGGTACCCGCTTAAGTTCCCAACATAAATTAAACAAGGTGTACAGCAAGTCTGCCACCACTCCTTCTCCAGCTCTTAGCATTTCGAGAGATACTCTATCATAACCGGCTGCCTTACCTACTTTCATATTTTCATTGCTTTCATTATTTCATCTATACTTATATCTCTATCTATTTCCTCTTCTTTCGGAATTTCTATTTTATTCAATTCAAACGTCTCATCATTCAAAAACACGCTTTCAAAGTATTCCTTCCATTTCCTTAAATTAAAAACTTCGTCATTCTGAATACAGCCATTCTGGTCTCGTATAGCATTCATTCTAGGCTTTTTTGAATGTCCCCTGGTAGTTCTTACGAGTATCTAGAACATTTTAATGTTTGCCTGGAGGTTATCCGATATTCTTCTATCATTCTTATCCGTTATTTCTTGTTTTTTCCTTTCAACTTCTTCTTTTACTCTCTTATTTAGGTGTCTAAAGGCCGCCTTTTTCCTTTCAATATCATCATTCATACTGCTAGAATTACTAGCCTTGCTTGCTAGTAAATCTAGCCATGCTTTCTTCTTTGCTTCCACTTCCATCCGCACCTCATCATCCCACCATAACGTGTTATTTTTCCTTTCATTCGTTCTCTTACTTACACCACATACTTCGGTAGCTGCATCCACTAAACCTTTCTTGACATTATACCACACAGTCTCCAAGTCTAAATCATTCATACACAATTCAGCCATACCACTTATATTTTCTCTCAATCTACATTTGAACTTCTCTTTCACACATTCATCTTGTAATCTCTCTGTTCTTATACGCTGTAACGCAGTGGTAGACACAGATGTCCGATGCCTCTAACGTCTGAAAAGACCATTAATTCGGCATAAGACCAAGTAATGATCCGTCCCTACGTTAGAGCCCCGGTAAACCCTCGTATCTTCCACCGCGTTCCTCATTCTTTCATCAACAATTATGAAATCTATCATACTTCTATCATCACCTCTTTCCCATGTATACGTGTGAATCTTCTTATGACGAAAGAAAGTGTTCGTCACAAAAAGACTCTTTTCCACGCATACGGCGAGAAGGCTTTCACCATTCTCATTTATACTTTCATCACCAAACGTTCCCAATATCCTTTCATAACCAAGCCTCCTCACCCCAACCCTTCCATTAAAATCGCCTAATATCACAATATTTTCATTAACCTTGCATTTCATTAGTACCATCCTTACCAACTCCCAAAACTGCTCTCGGACATAAGTGGGCTTAGACATGTCTGGGGCATAGACCACTAAAACAAACAACTTCTTTAAGCCCACTTTCATTCGTATCCATAGCAGTCTCGGGCTTACACATTCATACTCTTTCACACAATAACCCATTCTTTCTGAAAGGATGATACCGACTCCCTGGCATGCCCGCTCGGTCACGTCTACACCAGTCCAGTACGCGGTATAAATGCCATGTGTAGTGGCATCCTTTCCCTTCCGTTTCGTTTCATTTACACATAACACGTCTATTCCTCTATCATGCATCATATCGCATACTTCATCCATCTTATCATTCATTCCTCCACATACATTCAATGTAGCCAGACGGGCTTCCGCAATCCACTTTTCGCCCCTCCGGGGGACAGAACGTGACGGGTGATAAACCTCGTCACCGGTTTTCCTCCCGGAGATTCTTCGCACCCCTGCCCCATTAAAGGGGCGCCGGGAACTCGAGGACATTTTGTTAATTTTATGCCTCATAGTGAGAGGTTCTATGGGCAGCTGTACACGTAAGCTTTGGAGCCACACGCAACTGTGAGTAACGATCCAAGAGCGAGTCTTATTCGGCACTAATCCAAAGATATCCCGGACGTTAGTCTGAGCGAGATTAGAATGGCTCTCCAGCACCTTAATAACGGCAAGACCCCAGGCGAGGATGGAATTACAGCGGACCTTCTGAAAGCGGGTGGAAGACCGGTACTTTAAGTCTTTCCAAGGCTCTTTAATTCCGTCATCCATGGTGGCGTTACACCAGAGGTGTGGAGAAGAAGTGCGGTGGTCTTGTTTTTCAAGAACACAACGCTCTCTTGAAGAACTACTGACCGATTTCTCTTATAAACCGCGTCTACGTGCTGTTTTCGAGAGTCATTACGAATTGTCTCGCGCGCAGACTTGACGACTTCCATCCTCCCAAACAAGCCGGTTTCCGAAAGGGCTTTAGCACCATAGACCACATACATACCCTACGGCAAATTGTACAGAAGTCCGAGAAGTACAATTTACCACTATGTCTGGCGTATGTGGACTATGAGAAAGCCTTTGATTCCGTCGATATTTGGGCGGTGCTGCAGCGGTGCCAAGTTGACTGTCGGTATATCGAAGTGCTGAAGTGTTTGTACAGTGGAGCTACGATGGCTATCCGAATACAGAACCAGAGTACGAAACCTATCCAATTGCAGAGAGGTGTAAGACAGGGTGACGTTATATCCCCGAAACTCTTCACCGATGCATTGGAAGAAGTTTTCAAGCTTCTGGACTGGAAAGGATACGGTATTAACATCAATGGCGAGTACATCACTCACCTTCGATTTGCCGACGATATAGTCCTTATAGCAGAATCGCTGGAGGACCTAAGCACCATGCTCAATGACCTCAATAGTGTCTCCCAACGAATAGGTCTTAGGATGAACATGGACAAAACAAAGATCATGTTTAATGTCCATGTCACACCTATGCCGGTAGTTTTTGGGAGCACTAAGCTCGAAGTTGTTGACAAGTATGTTTACTTGGGACAAATAGTCCGACTAGATAAGTCTAACTTCGACCGAGAGGTCACTCGACGGATTCAACTCGGCTGGGCAGCGTTCGGGAAACTGCGACACATCTTCTCGTAAGACATACCTCAAAACCTTAAAACGAAATTGTACAACCAGTGCGTGTTGCCAGTGATGACTTAAAGATCTGAGACCTGGTCCTTCACTACTGGCCGTATGAGGAAGCTCAAGGTCGCTCAGCGAGCTATGGAGAGGGCTATGCTCGGGGTTTCTCTGCGTGATAAACTTAGAAATGCGTGTATCCACAGTAGAACCAAAGTAACTGAAATAGCCCAACGGATTAGTAAGCTGAAGTGTCAGTGGGCCGGCCATATAGTTCGAAGAACCGACAAACCGATGGGGAAGAAAGGTTCTTGAGTGGCAGCGTCGTACCTGTAGGTGAAGTATAGGGCGGCCCCCATGAAATGAAGTGACGACCTGGTAAGACACGCAGGAAGTCGATGGATGCAGGTGGCTCAGGGCCGTACTTTGTGGCATTCCTTGGTGGAGGCCTATGTTCAGCAGTGGACTTATGAAAGGCTGTAATGATGATGATGATGAATTATGAAACGCGATAAAATTCGTAAAAGTAGTTTTATTCAATATTATGAATTTATATTAGCCAAATACTTGAAACAATTAGAATTAACCTTATTTGGCTCTAAGTGACCAAAAATAATGGTGGGAATGTATCTAATTGGGGCACTAGCTAATTAATTTATTTCATTGCGGGATTCGAACCAAACATTTTGTAAGAATCTGAAGGTCGAGAAAAATACTAGGAGTGGTATGCGTAGTGACCAGAAAAACCTAGTCTATGTGGGATGTGTGGCCCACGAGGCGCCCACGCGGTGGGGGCTGTTCAACAATTTCCTATGGTAGCTGAGGCCCTCTGGTAGAGGATGATTCAAGTTAAGTAGATAAATTCGAAAAACCAGTGGTTAATTGCATGTTCATAAGACCAAATAAGCTCACCCGTGATCTTCGGATGCGAGGCAGCGCGGCGTACTCCTTACTGCTGCAATGCGGTTATCTTTAGCACGATTGGCTGATAAAGTATAGAATAGTTCTTACGGTATAACACAGTCTTGCTGGCGACAGTTCTATAGGTTGTCGGTACCGCGACACGTGCAAGGCGTGTTCCTCTAGCGAGAGGTGGGCGACGAACGCGTAAACATGCGAATAGCGTTGCGCGACAAAAATTACGCGTATGCGTGGGCTTACAGTTGGAACGCGACTACGTCGACAGGGTGTTGCTAACAAGGTTATGCAACTCCCGAGGCGAAACAAACTATTTAGGATAGTGACAGGAAGCGTCTGGTGCATCAAAACATATTAACTTGTCGGCCTTTTCAACAGTGGTAGAGCCACGCGGCAGCTCTTGCTGTCACACGGATGGGCCGGCTCGAACCGGGGTGGTACCACGACCTCACAGAAAACCAGCGTGAAGTAGAGGTTTACCTCTGCGTTTCGCTTGGTGAGTGCAGGTGGCCAGAGGCCCTTTTTACTGGAAATGAGGCATTCCATCTTAGTCCTCACGGGTGACAACGCATCTACATTTTGACTTGTAATTGAGGATAGATGTAGATGTCTATGGGCCGCAGCAACCACTTACCATCAGGTGGACTGTGTGCTCGTTTGTCACCCTTATCCTATAAAAAAAAAAAAAAAAAGGAATAAGCTCTATTTTGGAAGGTCTCTAAGTCATATCGGTCCGAAAAAATCGCCAGTGGTAAATGATTTCAGGGAGGTCGTACGCGGAAGAAAACTCCTAGTGAAACGTTCAGTAGTGAACCGTCAAGGGAGTTTTGTTGCAATGTGCGTTCGTGAAATTTGGCGGCTGGGATTAATCCAAATAATTCCTCAGAGCACTCGCCGTGGTAAATGCATAAAATGCAAGTTAATCGAGCCGATCGAAAAGGGCTCGGTCGTCGAACCTGAAGGAAGGAGCTGGCACTGGGGAGTCCCAGCCTAGAGATGGGAATAGTATTTCATGTGAGGCGAAACCTGCGCCTTATAAAGTTGTAGGTGGTGTGCCGGCTTAAAATACTGTCCCACTCTGCTGAGCACGCCAAGCTTTTTAGAGGCCAGTATGACCTTCTCTTCAACGTGACCACGAAACTGAAAGTCACTCGATATGTCGACGCCGAGGATTCCGATACTGACTGAGCCAACCAGGGGAGTGCCTTGAAACTGAGGATATACGACAAAGGGTTTTGTCTTTTGAGGATTAAACTGAACTAGATTTAATCACCACCAATCCGAGACTTTGCTCCGCAAAGACTTGACTTCAGACTCAAGTTTGTTCCGGGACTCGGTGAAGTTTTCCCGAGAAATGTTGGCACGGCCGGTGTATAGAGCAACACCAGTGTTGTCATCCGCCTAGCAATGAATGTTGCCAGTTTGCAACATATCATTGATATTGTTACACTCTCACCCCCCCTCTTAATTTAATTTTTTAGAATTTACATATATTATAAGATGTAGAAAAATATATTAAATTTACGTCACCAGTATATTAACCATATAGTGATCTTTTTACAGGTTCAAATATAAACCGTTTTATGAATTTCTGGCGTGATCATCTTAATTAGGACATTAATTTACGTTGTTTGTATAGTAACTTAGTTTTTTTAGGTGTCTCTTGGAAGATTGAATATTTATTAGAGCAATCGAAAGCTGTTGTTAGTGTCTTATAAGTTAAAGAACCCCGTTCACGAAAATAGGGCTCAAAAAAAAAGTAAGAAAATTAAATCGCTCCTTTTCCATTTATATCACTCAATTCCTTATTAATTAATCCCTTTCCGCTTGGAAAAGGCTCACAATATTTACACATAAAACATCAGACATAAGGTTTCGCTCTCCCACATTAAAAAAAATATGGGGCAGGCATTCGGCTCCACACACGCCGTGTGCGGCAAACGCCAACCAACCAACGCGCTCCCCCCGAAGGGGACATTAAGTTGGGAACTGGACCGTAGTCCACCGCAAAATCACTGCCGTATCAGTAAAAGAGAGCTTGGCCCCTTGGTAGTGCGTAAGCACAAACATCGACCGAAGTCGCGCATGTCAATGCGTGTAAACGCCATACAGAATCCAGCGACCCAACAATTTTGATTCAACGATCAAATCAAGCCACAGTGAATGTACGTCACACGTATTAGGTAAAAATAGGCACACTGGCCATAAGCAGCCCTCCTTGAGTACCACCACCTTCCAGACCGCCGTTTCTGCAGACGTGATGTGAGTGTAAGGCATCACCACCGGTTGCATGATCAGCACGGCTAATAAGCCGCAGAGCGAGTCATGAGTCTACCGTTCACCTCAAAGAAATGGGGTCCTACTTTGCGCAGCTTTTGGCTGCAGCCTTGAGAACCTCCTCAGATTCTCGCTCCAGCTTCCACCCACATGAGGTCGACACATATGCTCCACCAACCAATATAATAGTAGATATAGCCAATAAGCAGTTATAAGATAATAATAATTCACAATCATAAAGGGTTTGCGTCACTAAAGTTGAGTATATGAATTTTTCGATCATGATTATCTCACCCACCAACAAGTCCACCAACAAGTTGCCTTTGGTTTTCAAAGATGGGAAATTGACACAGACATATTATTATGTTGTTATATAAAACATCATGGAGGTCAGACAGTCTGCAGCCAAATAATAAAGTAACTCGATTTGGGTCAACAGAAAAGAAGTCAAACGGAGACGTCATTGAGAATAGCGACCCGCCAAACAACCATCGCAGAGACGCAATGGTGCAAAACGCAACAAGCATCAATACGACTATCGTCAGACTTACACCCAAGGTCCCCACATACAATCCCAGCAGACATCACCACCCGCATACCTCCATCGACTAGAACCCCAAGATTCGTCGCATCAGGCGCAGCACACCCGCAGATCCATCACAAGACGCTATGCCGCAAGTAGCAGTAAGCATACATGCAACAATTATACGAATGGCAACCCCTTACAACACACCCACATGATCCTTATCGACTTTGGTAACAAAATTGGTACTGTTGTTAACTAAAAATACCACCAACGTATCAAAGTAGCACGCTACTAAGACGTTAGTAGCCAAAACTCCACGTATCATAACGTTATGCGCTAATACGCCACCCACAAATAGTAGGGATATGAGATGTCCACGGGCAAGTCGTATTGCTACAAAAAACCCGCTTACCACCGGCGCTAAGATGTTATGTGTCTAGGTCACATCGGTTAGTGAGTCCAAGTTTACCTCGGTCTCGGATGCTGTGAATTTATCTACACGCGACTATAATGATCCTTTTCAAGTCCCATTTCTTCTAATATAATGCTTTTACATATTTGAAACCTTTCACATAATTGCTTCATTTCATAGACCATACTATTATATGTCTTATATATATGGGACCTAAAGTTATAACTCTGCTATCATAGTGCTTATGCATCGTGGATACCTTCTATATTAATGCTTTTGTATCATAGATCTTACATCATAAGTTCCTAATATAGGACTATACATTGTGCAACAGTACTAGTAGCAGTCGGTCAGCCGACCACGCCATGTATATGTACACACATGGGTATGTGTCTTCGGCAACGCCCTTCATATAAGCAATCATTACAAGAACAACTTCATTAACTTATAAAATTTTTGACCCAATTTTTTTCAATTATATTCCAAATGTTATTTATCTTCATTATTGCAATATAATCTACTTGTACTTGTATTATTTAATACATTTTGAAACTTTTGAGCAGAGTTTATATTGAGTACCGTCTCCTTTTTAAATTCGCTAAATAATCAATGCATCGTTGATACGGTGGTGGTGGGGCTGTGGGGGGGACATAGACCAGATCCGCCGCTGGCGTCAGGAAGACTAGTGCTTCTGAGTGCTCGTTTTTCCTGGACCCATGGCTTTCGCGCATCGTACACGGGGGTGTTCGTTGCGCAGGTGTAGTTGGAGTCCGTGGAGGAAGGTGCGCAATGTGTTCCGGTAGGCCTTATCTGAAACGGAGTTGGGGAGGAGTATTCCTCTTTCGTAGAGAAGCCGCCACGGGGCTGCTGGCCCTGGTGAGGCCGCGACTTTGTGCGAAAGCGTTCCCGTGGTGCTGTCAATATGCGACGAAGGTGGAACACCATGGAGTTTTAGTCGGTGCAAGTCCGACATAACTCGTCATTGCGAGGCGGATATGCGTAGGCTTCCCCATGTTAAAAAATATACCTCAAAACCTGAAAATAAGATTGAACAACTAGTTCTTGTTGTTAGTGATAACTAATGGGTCTGACTCATTCACCATGTTTCTGATTAGTCAGATCCTGTAAAGTCTGTATATACATGAGTTTGAACTAAATGTGAAATTCAGTAGGCTTGCCAGCTTGCCACGTCTTGCTCGTCTCAGAAATGTTGCTCTTATCTTGTTTAAACATTTGCTAGTAAGTTAGCTCATCAAACTTGCTCCCTCATCTCACAATACTAATGCCAATTGTAGTGTTTTGTTTGTCTTTGTTTGTCTGTTCAAGGCTGATGTATTTGATAGGTAAACATTGGTATCGACGTCTTACAGTTATATTGCTGGTGTTATTCGGGTAGAATACAGCTGTTATACTCGTATAGTCAGTAAAATAAAATGTGACTTATAAATCTGCGTTTAGTCTCTTTGGTTCAATCGCGAATTGAGGTTTTATTTTGAGAATAATAATGTCTTCTCGACCAAATTTGTCACAACTGCCCGTCTTGACGGAGTGTAACCATCTGTGCTGATTGCAGTATCCCAGTTTATTCGCAAACACAGGTGCACTCTCTATTCCCTCGCTTTCATATTCCGATGGTACGGTAATATGACACAATTGTATGGAGATTATTCATATATGGTTGTAGCCACGAATGGGTTGGCTCGACCGGGGTAGGACCACGCTTTCACAGATAACCTTTACCATATTATACTAAGCCAGCTCTTAACTACAATCCCACCTGAAGGTAAGTAGTGATGTAGCCTAAGACGGTGAAAGATGGACTTAACAAAAGCCTATTCACTCTTGCCTTGATGACACCCACATTGTAATCGAATGGGAACACAGACACGAATGGCTACTTAATCGACTCCTTTGCTCTACGTATCACCAGTTTAAAATAACAGCTTAATGCTGCCGTGCTTCATATGGTGAGTGTAGAGAACCGGAGACACCTTTTGATGGAAATGAGGCATTTTATCTAAGCTTTGCTACCAGAATTTCTTATCAAACAAATCCAATAACTGATTTTAATCCGACCAAGGATTCAGACCCGGGACCTCATGAGCGACCTTGAGCTTCCTCATACGGCCAGCAATGAAGGACCACGGTTCAGAACTATAAGTCGTCCCTGGCAACACGTACTGGTTGTACAACCTCGTTTTGAGATATACCCGACGGGAAGATGTTTTATAATATCACGAACGCTTCCAAACCGTGTTGAATCCTTCAATTGACCTCTCAGTTGCTGTTGTCAAGTTAACAAATTCAATATTTATGCACCAAATTAATCATATGCACACTACATTCGTTTAGTACCAACAAATCAAATATGGACCTGATAGTTCGAGTTATCAAGTTTTTTTAATAATTTAACTTTAAATGTCAACTGATGGAAAAGGCATTAAATCCGCTGGTCCAGCTAGTACAACTATAAGATATTATATACCCCTCACACATCAAGTCTAGTAACATAATATAAAAGTTAAATAACGACTGTCTCTGATATTGTTTAGGCTGAAAGATAAATAAACTCGAAATTCTTCACTTTTATTATACATATACTTTTCCTTTATTGATAAAAAAACTGAAACACCTTTGAAAACGGCACTAAGAATTTAAACCTCGAATTATTTTCTTGTTCAATTAGAATATTTCTTCTCAAATTTGCCTTTATATAAGATTTTATATAAAGTGCAACATTAACTTGCCTATTTTTAAAAGGTTCATAAAATAAAATGATTAAATACAAGCACGATATTAAAGATTAAATAAAAGGTAAAGTAAAGGGGAATAGGTGAAGTGTAGGGCGTCCCCCACTAGATGGAATGACGAAGCGGAAGACAGCAGCATTAATTTGAAATTTTACGATGGTCTTATGTGAGAGTATGGTCCACACTATAATATAGCTGCTGCATGGTTTTATCATGTACGAAACTAGTGTGGTGTAATGCTATCTTTTTATAATAAATTCCATTTTTATAGTACCTACCGGTAGTGGCAGATGAAACTCATCATATAGGCTAAAACTTACGAATATCAGCGATAGTCAGGTAGTTAAAATATACATGGTATAGAAACATATTTAACATTGCGATATTACACGATGCGGTAGCGTAACTACAAATATTGTACAGCAGCACTGCTAATTGGCGCCAGATTAAGATTAAAGGGAGTCCACTAGGAATGTCAGATCGGAAGACCAAAATATCTGGACAACATTTGAAAATGTCATGATTTTGGGTTTGTTATCGGGAGAAATAAATATTAAAAATAAAAATGTATTTAAAATAAAAACTTAATTTATAAATAAATAGGCTAAAAAATAGACTTAACATTGTTGACACATAACTAATTGAAGAACACTTAATTTTTAGTTTGCCACGTGTGTTTGCATTGGACTTTACTAAGTCCACCAATTTGGATCATTTAGTCGAAGTCGAGTCTAATCACTCATTCAGCTTTTAAGTACTATTAAGTCAAAGGCAGCTATGATGCTGTTTGTCTAGAGAATATGAGTTTTGTCGGGAGTCTGTAGATCTATTCAAATGCCTGGAGAATCCAGAAGAATCCCGAACATCTGGCAACCCTACTTACCACCTATCTATGCCGTCAGCAGAGTGCTTTTCGTCTGTACACAATCTATGACGATTAACTAACACTTGGTAACAATAAGATTTTTATAGCGCATCTAAAATTTATGCTCCGGTACGTAAATTGTATAATTTTTACAATTAGGTTTGAGAATTTTTACGATCTAATATTCCTCAGTAACATTGTATTCCTCCTAATGGAGCAAGCAATTAAATAGTTATAGGTAAGGTAGATCCTTGGATATTAAACTCAAGCTTTTGTAAGGCAATAAATTTGTATTAAAATTTCTGTTTATACAAGATACAAATATAAGTATGTCATCATCATTCATCATTACAGCCCTTCACAAGTCCACTGCTGAACATAGGCCTCCCCCAAAGAATGCCACAAAGCACGGTCCTGAGCCACCTGCATCCATTGACTTCCTGCATGTCTTACCAGGTCGTCACTCCATCTCGTGGGGGGACGCCCTACACTTCGCCTACCGGTACGAGGCTGCCACTCGAGAACCTTTCTTCCCCATTGGTTGTCGGTTCTTCGAGCTATATTGCCGGCCCACTGCCACTTCAGCTTACTAATCCGTTGGGCTACGTCGGTTACTCTGGTTCTACTGCGGATATCCTCATTCCTATGTTTATCACGCAGAGAAACTCCGAGCATAGCCCTCTCCATAGCTCGCTGGGCGACCTTGAGCTTCCTCATACGGCCAGCAGTGAAGGACCACGTCTCAGTTCCGTAAGTTTTCACTGGCAACACGCACTGGTTGTACAATTTCTTTTTAAGGTTTTGAGGTATGTCTGACGAGAAGATGTGTCGTAGCTTCCCGAACGCTGCCCAGCCGAGTTGAATCCGTCGATTTAATTATAAGTATGTACAATACAGTAATTACAGTAGGCGTTTAATGTAAGGTTTCAGTTTTTTTATTAATTACCCATAAAATTCTACAATAAGTATGTAACATTAAACACAGCGCAAACCACTGAGGTATTGACTGAGTTGTTGTGAATGAATTCGCTATGATTAGAAAAACAAAGTTATACCTAAGCATATAATTATGCAACCTATGCTATCCAAAGAACTCAGTAAAAACATTTTTTTTAAATATATTTTCGTTAATAGAGTACCTAAACTCAGGATCCAATTTTTTATGATTAGTTAGTACACGTGTTGCAGGTTCATGATCATCATCATCACTAATTTACAGCCCATCACAAGTCCACTACTTAACGTAGCCCGTCAAGGAATGCGACAAAGCACGGTCCTGAGCTAATTGCATCCATTGATTCCATATCTAACCAGGTTGTCACTCCAACCTAGTAAGAACCGCCCTAAATTTGTAGCCTGTGAGGACTCCTAAATAAAATTTCTTAAAATATTAATGCTTACAGTGATAAGTATTGGTAAACTACCAACATTTCCACTGGTGCATTCCTTCCTGACTTATACTAAAATACGCGTCTCCAACAGAGAATTTTTTTATACGAATAACTTTTTTTTATAAGACATCTGTATCACGGGCACATTGTCCTATATATAAATGAATAATATAAATGATTCATAAACACATGCATTTATCACGGTGCACCATGTTTAGCGAATATAAATTATATTAAAGTTATAGCCTATAAACGTCTCACTGTTGGGCACAGGCCTCCTCTTTTTCTTGCCCTAAACCCTCTCAGAAATTATCTGAGAGGATTTTAGGGCAAGAAAATGTCCGCCGCCCTGCCCTAATGCGTGTTGACATGCATGTAAATCAGCACTTAAAATTGCTATTAACAACTTCATTTGTGCCAGCGGGGATCGAACCCGGATTGCTCGCGTAATGCAAAATCTACAGCGAGCGCTTAGAGCCCCTGAGTTACCACGGCTCTGGTATCAAGGATAGAAGAAATTAATTAAGATTCAAAACGCAAATTAATTTTCACCACTGAAGACTAAAGTGGAATGCCTCGTTACTAATAAAAAGTCTCCTTTCACATGTAACCTCGATTAAGAATCTGAATCAGAAACAGGCGAAGCAGCATTCCGCCTCCAGGTCCTTTAAAAGTGTAATTGCCAAGGTAAGGCCTGAGCACATCGGCAGAATTGGCGAGAAGCTAGTTCGCCTTCCTTCGGGAACCCGTGCATTCTGGTCTCTCGCCAAGGCTGTCCAAGGGAACTTCTGTCAGCCATCTCTTCCATCTCTGCACAGAGAGGATGACTCACTGGCCCATGCCGCAAAAGACAAAGCCGATCTGTTGAGCTCTATCTTTGCGTCCAACTTGACCATAGATGACGGGGGGAACACACCGCCGACCATCCTGCGATGTGAGTGCTCCATGCTGGATGTGCGATTTACACAGCGCGCAAGTTTTCTCCCTCGCACAACTTTCTTGTGGAATCGATTACCACCAGCGATTTTTTCGGACCAATACATCCCGAAAAAATCGAACCTTCAAGAAAAGAACTTGACGGCTCCGTGGCGCAGTGGCTTAGCAATGAGTTCCAGCGCTTGGGGCTGCGGGTTCGAATCCCGCACGGAACAAGTATTTTGTATGGCCTACAAATAATTGTTCCGGGTCTGGATGTTTGTCCTTGTGCAATTTATGTTTGTAAACTGCCTCCACGATACAGGAGAAAATCCTAGTGTGGGGGTAACGTTTTTTTAAAAAAAAAGAAGAAAGAAGCTTACACCTTTCTAAAAGGCTGGCAACGCATCTGCAATTCCCCTTGTGTTGCGGTTGTTCATGGGCGACGGTGGTCACTTACCATCAGGTGAGCCGCATGCTCGTTTGCCCCCTCTTCTATAAAAATAGCAGATCGTTTGTCATTCATGAGGTCCAAGTTGGAATGTCTCGTTACGAAATCTCAGCATACGAAATACAAGGAGAAACTGTAACAGCTGCTATTTTTCTGTATTATGTAAACTATTGCAGCCCATTGACGTCCGATGCTGAACATAGGTGACCCCCATATGTTGCCTCATAGGGGGATATATGTCATAGTTACCACGCTTGGCAATCGGGTTGGCAACCGCAGCTTTTTATTTTTAGTCATTATTAGAAAGACGCTGCTGCCCATCTCCTGATTTGTTTCCCTTTGTCACCTCTTACTACACCCACGGAATTATACGGGGTAGTGGATGTACTTACTCCGTAACTACACGGTAACTACGGTATTCTGTAAAATCGAGGCAATTCTTAAAAAAGGCTGTTGATATTAATGAATATTCACATTTATGATGCCTAGACATTTTTTTTGTTTCAAACTTTTTGGTTAAATATTTTTGAAGTGATAACTTTTATAGAATCATTGTGATTTGAAACTTGGTGAAACAAAAAAGCGATACTTAAATAATGATACAGCTATAGGATTTACCTTCCAAGAGAATGAGATGGAATACAGTATAATTCGTGTCCTCATATCTATTACATACTATATATGTGGAATAAAATGTAAAATATTTTTTAAACTTGGTAACAATATTATAATAAATGAACCCTACAATTATCCCACTCCCGATACTCTGCATTCGTCTCATTCTCTCGAAGTTTCGTTTTTTGGAGGTTTCACTTCTACCACGTGCGAAATGCACACATGTTTTTTTTAATCACATTTTATTTCATTTTAGTATCTGGTAGTTACGTAATCATTACTCGTACTATCCCAAAATCTATGCATTTTTGTGGTACACTTTACTGAGACAACTAAACTTTCTGAATAACGCTTTGACATCTAAACATAATTGACAAGTGAAGCTGGCTGCCTGGATCGCTCGCTAAGACGAGACTAGGCCGAAACGCATATAATATCTTATTTACTTTTAATATTTGTACTGATTTTAAAGATAACATGTGTGGAGTGGGCTAAGCCCACGCTGGCCTTTTTATACTTGTCTAAACATAATTGACAAGTGAAGCTGGCTGCCTGGATCGCTCGCTAAGACGAGACTAGGCCGAAACGCATATAATATCTTATTTACTTTTAGTATTTGTACTGATTTTAAAGATAAATGTGTGGAGTAACACGCTGGCCTTTTTATACTTGTCAATCATAAAAATATAATTTAAAAAAACTTACTATTAGTACCACGTTAGATACGTTAGATGGAGCTGATTATGAAGTATGAATGGAGCATAACTTGATGAAAAAATGTCGGAGGTTATCTCTAGGTTCCGATATTTGGATTTGGATTTTGGACCAACATAGTCAGATCTTTGGTTTAGCCAAGGTCAATATTATTTTTTGCAGAACAATTCTTTTTAAGTGTTATTTATAAGAATTCGCGAGCCATTACAAAGTTGCACTTTTAGCTAGTGTAAATTAATATAAAAGAAATGTTTGTTATTGATTCTTATCATGACAGATTTTTTTTCTGAACCAGTGGTAAAAGCATAGACTTTTAATAATTATTTATTGTAAGTAACTATTCCACTTTTGATGTTAGAAATAATACTCAAAAGTATTTAAATAAAAGAACACTACTCGGTAACAAACCCTGCTTACTATCAGGGCCCAATTACTCGGTAACACCAAAGTATACAAACCAACAGTATCACTACCCATCTCAATGTACGCAGATCAACCTCTCAGCAACACGACCTCCCTTGCCTACACTAGTAGAATAGCCCAACAGTAACGACAGTGGGACTCTAAGAATTACAGACTGATCTTCTTAGTGGCCTACACGATACTTTATACTGCTAAAACAAGTGGGAAATTAACATTCTACCTTCATTTGTTCGTATTTATTTTTATTTTTTTACCCTCATTCCCGACATTATAATATATTATTGTTATCTATATTGAATAAAAATTATTCCACTTCAATTATCTCCTATTCCACTGCTTTTACTGTCCTTAATCAAATAAATTGACCTGTCTAAAGTAGAATTAAGTACGACAGTCAAATTATTTTATGGAGATTAATCGCTTGTCAAGATCGGCTGAAGACCGATAACGCTGGCTTTAATTTCGTAATCAGTTTTAATTGAGCACTACTTGCAATGAAATATTATTAGTGTCTATAAAACACTAAATAATATGCAGATGATTGCATAAATATGGAATTATTAAAAAAATACTTGTTGGATACAAAGTTATTATTTATTTAATAAACTATTTTCATATAATGCGATAGAGCTCTTGTCTGGTGCCAATCGACAGCTCAACCATAGTTGTGTTCCAATTTGAAAGTTAAGAATCTATAATCAATAAACGACAGTGAGGTATTTCATCTAAGTACTCAGAGGCGACAACGCATCCGTTGGCGCGGAATTTGGTTATGTGGGCTATTCAGGGGCTGCACAATCCGCGTTTTATCGGTGTAATAATTGTCACTTTCATGTTATAAAAAACATGTCTTTTCTGTCCAAATAGTCACTTTAGCCTCGTGCTGTCCCTGTCACTAGTCATTTTTACCTAAAATGGCAGTCTTTATGATACTTTGAATTAAAGTGATAGAGGCAGCACGAGACTTAACGGTATCTTAAAATTGAGGAGCGTTTGAGTATTTGGCCATTCGTGTTATAAAAGAGAAATAGAAATATTGTTATAATTGTATTGTATATGTCGGAGCGTCTATAAAATATCACTTGGAACGAGATGGACATGAGGGTATATCGAGAAACTCCCACTTGTTTGTTCAGTATAAAGTTCACTGTAGGTGTTCCGTGCGCAAGTGATTCCGCTTAAGTCATTCAACAATTGTGGTCATTCTACTAGATAATCTAAGATAGTGTCGTGGTTCTGTTCGTTTTTGTAATTCTTCTAGTGTTGTTGGTTTACATATTTTGGTGTTATCATGAAACGTGTTACGATGTGGTCGAACTGTAATTTCTCTATACTGAATATATAGTGCGTTACGTTGTCTTATTAATGATAATGATTAACTGCGTAAGAAAGAGAGCAAGTTGGACAACCGCTCTCACACTTTTATTATTTTAAATAATTAACGCTATCTTGATATATTTCATAGATCAAAACTGGGATCCTCTGTTGTAATTCTCCGATATCAGAAGTGGGATAAAGTCCCTGTTATCACCCATAGAGTCTTCGAATAGTGTGATAGTTATTACTTTTGTGAAAGATTTCGCGTTTGATAACTTTGTTTTAATAAATGTCAAAATGAAATTTGCTGTTCTATTTACATTGTAATATCATTAAAGTGTAAAGTGAAAGTTTAAAGTGAAATATTTTAAGCCAAAAATTAGATCTAAAAAAGTTCGATTTAAAATAAAAAGTACCCGCAAGTACTTACGTCGGAAGAAAGGTTTACGTTATTCTAAATGAGTTAAAGTTGGCATTCTGTGGAAGTTGAACTTGCTGGAGTTTTGTTATAATTTGATATTTCATATGAGGTGTACATGTTTAAGTGATGTACCAAAAAATGTGTAACTTTAACGTGTTATGAATTAAAATATAGGTTTATTTTAATTCATAACACGTTAAAAGCAAGCAAGCAGCAAGCTAACAGCATAGCAAAGTGGCGAAGCAATCAGCTTTTTTTTTGAGCAATCGGTTTCAAAGTAGGAGGTTCAGATGCCTGGGTGATCAGTAATCGATTGCTGAAAACAGAATTTGAAAATTCGAAACCGTTCTTGAGATAATCGTGGGACAGACGGACAGACATCGTGAAATCAATAAGTGTCTTCGCAAGCTTTGCCACTTAAAAATAAACCTAGCAAGCTAACAGCATAGCAAAGTGGCGAAGCAATCAGCTTTGTATCGGTTTCTAACGGTTGCCGTTGAGCAATCAGTTTCAAAATGGGAGGTTCAGACTTCAGGTGCCTGGGTGATCAGTAATCGATTGCTGAAAACAGAATTTGAAAATTCGAAACTGTTTTTGAGATAATCGTGGGACAGACGGGAAGACGGACAGACAACGTGAAATCGATAAGTGTCTTCGGAAGCTTCGCTACTTAATGAGTAGGTATCCTTTTTGTGTTCTAATGAGTTAATTAATTAATTAATTGAAGTGTTACAGTTTACTCCAGTTTACTTGTGGACGATAAAATTGAGATTTAATGTTAAGGGTTTAGTGGAAGGCGTGATGCTGTGAAGCTCGCTCTTGAATGGAGGTGTACTGTAAATGTATGACGCCGCGGACACATTAATTACCGCAGCTTTTGATCACCATTTGATACATGGGGAAAGTAAATTTATCCTAAAAAATAAAAGTCTTAAAAAATATTTTGTAAGAATAAGTGTTAACATTTTTTTATAGGATAAGGAGACAAACGAGCACACAGTCCACCTGATGGTAAGTGGCCGCTGCGGCCCATATACATCTACATCTATCCTCGGTTGCGAATCAAAATCCAGATGCGTTGTCACCCGTGAGGACTAAGATATAATGCCTCATTTCCAGTAAAAAGGGCCTCCGGCCACCTGCACTCACCAAGCGAAACGCAGAGGTAAACCTCTACTTCACGCTGGTATTCTGTGAGGTCGTGGTACCACACCCGTTCGAGCCGGCCCATCCGTGCGACAGCAAAAGCTGCCGCGTCGCTCTACTACTGTTAATAACATTTTTAATTGGTTGCGAAAAATGCTGGAAAACCAAAGCTCACGAAATTGAAGTAGAGCAAATCAGTTCTGACATTGAAGAGAGTATTGCAGCTTACATGAGGAACGTACCGTACCAGTGGTGTTCGTATAGCTGTAGCTCAATATATGGTGCCTTGGAACGGCAAATAGTGTCCTGAGAGTAGTGCTGCGTTTTTTTTAAAGTTCCAACTGAATCATTCCAATATGCTTCATTTTATGTGTTGCAGTAGCACGTGTCATATGATTACATGCGTGCGAGTGTGAGGCAAGTGTGTGCCTTGCTGGTCAGAACAGACGGCCGGGTTCAGCTGTGCTGGTTTCGGTAGACGCGTATGCGATCCCTATCGACTTTGGTAACAAAATTGATAATTTTTTAAACTAAAATACCACCAACGTATCAAAGTAGCATGGTACTAACACGTCAGTAGCAAAAACTCCACGTATCATTGCGCTGTTGCACTAAGACATGGAGTTAAGTATGCTCTAATTCGAAATATAGTCGACGTATCAAAGCGCTATGAGCTAAGACGCCGCCCACAAACGGTAGGGGTGTGCGATGTCCACGGGCAAGTCGTATTGCTACCACAAACCCGCTTACCACCGACACTAAGATGATATGTCTAGGACAAATCGGTTAGCGAGTCCAAATTACCTCAGTGTCAGACGCTGTGAAAAAATCTACACGCCACTATAATAATCCTTTTTAAGTCCCATTTCTTTCAATATAATGCTTTTACATATTTGAGGCCTTCCACATATTTGCTTTATTTCATAGACCATACCATGTCTTTTATATCATGTCTTTTATAAATGGGACTTCAAGTCATAACTCTGCTATTATAATGCTCATGCATCATAGAGACCTTCTATATTAATGCTTTAGTTCGTTAGACCTTACTATCATAAGTCCTTAATTAGGACTAGTCATTGTGCAACCTAACTACTAGCAGTCAGTCAGCCGACCACCCCATATATATGTACAACCTTGGGTATGTGTCGCCGGCAACGCCCCCTTATAAGGGAACATTACAAGCACACCTTCATCAACTTAGAACATTTAGATCCATTTTTTCTATTGTATTACAAATGTTATTTATCTTTACACGTCCACTTACGAGTAATATGTTGACTCCTTTTTATAGCATTAGGGTAACAAATGGGCACGCAGTTAATCTGATGGTGAGTGATTGTTGTGTACCTATTCAATAGTTACAAAGCATTCCATCTATCTTAATTTTCAGGGGTGATAACGTATCTGTATTTTGATTCTTAATCCATGATAGACGCAATGCAATGGACCAAAGAATCAATGGATTAGCGCACACTGTGGTAGCTGGATGGTCGTTTATCATCTTTAATTCTATAGAGAATTTAAACAAATAGTTAGAAGTCCAATATATCATTTAGTTTAGCTATCAGTCATCATTTATCGGTATTACATGGATGGCCATAATGTGTGCCGAACAGGCGTAACTCTCCGGAGTAAATGTTGTCGAAGATACTCCGCGAGTCGCTCACGTTCTACACCTGTAGGTTCCGGAATCCTCCCTCTGCCGTCTTTCACTGCCGTCTCTGCGGTTGCTGCGGATAAACTGTGGACTGAGGTTCAAAATTAAAATGCACGATTATAAATTTAAATAGCAAGGGAGTGGCCAGCGGTTCGACTAATTAATTTATCGCGAAATTTTACAACTATTATTTATTTATCACTATTATTCAAAACGGTTGGTTAACTATTCACTATAGGTTGGTCACTATATATTTTAAAATATTTAATTTAAATGAGCGGTAGTATAAAATATCTGTCCGGAGTAGTTGGTTCTTTAACACTAATTACTAGCAGCTATTAATCAACTAAAATTAGTTGAATTTAACACTTGTGTAACTGCGAATATCAGTTATCACTTTTTTCGTCTAGCTATCACTTATGTCACACCGAATTTTCAGTTGTGACCTTTTTCCGCTAGCTAACACTTTTTCACTATATGCCGCACCGAATTTTCAGTTACGACTTTTTTCCACTAGCTAACACTTTTTTACTATATGCAACACCGAATTTTCAGTTGCCACTTTTTTCGGCTAGCTAACACTTTCACTATATATTTCTGCTAGTCACTGCAACTACTACCGGATACTACTGCTGGGCACTGGTAGTTCTTCCTACTACCACGTTACAGGGTTTCGCCCCCATAAGGTAGACTTCGGCTATACTCTATAGTGAGCCGCTTGCCATTTCCCATTTGCCTCTTTATTTTTAAACATTTTTCTTTATGCAAATGGCACAAATTGCAACATTTTCTATATAACACTAATCTTAATTCTAACACGCTATACATCATTAAATAGGCATTTTTGTTCTTCATCAGTACGTGATAAAGGATAATTAATATATTTACATTCAAAAAAGTTATTAAGTGAAATGTCCCAAACTTTTACAATAAATGGGCATATTAATTCTTTAATTATCCTATAATTATTTAATGTGTTTAATTATACGAAATATTTCTTTATTATCATGATCTATGCAACATATGCTAACTAAATATCATATTTACAACTCTTTTAGAACATAAAAATATTCTCATTATTTTTTGGTACAAACTATTACGCAGTTAATTTAAATTTCCAGAAAGTTCTACGACACGGCGCGGTGTGATTGGTCGGTTTTTCTTAAACAAAATAAAGTTGTTTATATTAACTATTATTAAAACGACCTAATTACGTAGTTCTATTACACGAAAATCGCCAAGCATGTAAAACCTACTTAAAGACGAACACGACGGAGCCGCGTGACACGAGACGCCGAGTCAGCAGGCGCCGACAACCCGACGCCCGTGGAAGTGAGCATCGGATTTCGTCATTCTTCGGTCACACTTCGACCTAGCTAATCATATTAATTTAGTTATAGAATTAATGTAATCTTTATTTTATTAAATTTATATTTTAACACTTTCACGGGCGGTACGTGATTGTACGTCTTAATGTATGATTTTGATATGACACAACGTACCATGACGTTCAATAAAAAAGACCATGTACGGCGGAACGTTCATTTCCGATGAACTTTTAAATAAAAATTCTATAATTTGGAACTTGTGTCACAACATATCAAATACTCTAAACTTTACTGTCATATAGAATAGGTTTTTGACCATATCAAAAATGTGTTCTTGGCAATGTGCGGCAACGCTACACACGCACTCACAACGTGATTATACGTCCCACACGCCTCCAGCGTTCCTACATTTAGTCCGACTGTGTCACGAGTGGGGTGCACGCGCGTTTTAGCTTCACAAGAGCGATTTGTAGTAAACTTCGTCGAGACACAAAAGCATTGTAAGTATTATTTATGTTATTATTTTATTGTTGTTTTATTGTGAACTATATTATAAACAATATTGCTCCATGAAAATGGAATCTTACTGGCTATTTCGTTTGTTTTAGATGGAAAAACGCAAGACAAATCCAATGAACATTTTTAAGGATTCGGATAGTTCGACAGCAGTAGATCCGTTCCAGGACGATGATGGCGACTATGGATTAGATGAAAATTACGATCCATGTGGCGATATGTCAGGTAGTAGTTTTCTTACTATTAATTACCGTTCGAAGTCAACAAAAGCTAAATTGCAATCAAAGACTGTTGGCGTCTCTTCTCAGAGACTTAATACTGATTCTTGTTCGGAATCTAGCAGTGATGAAGGCAATGCAGTAAGACATGTAAGACAATCGTCTTCTTGTTCAGAGAGTAATTGGAGCCAAAACTCTACGATTAAGCCATCAAACCAATCCTCAATACTAAATAGGAATGTAGAAATCCCTTACCAATTACATACTCAAGAGGAGGGTCCAGGTTATGACTCGAGCACCTCTGAAGAAATTTTCCCTCTGGCCAAACGTTTAAAACTAGCTGGCGCTCTAACTATGACTCCACCTGTTGTGGCTGAAAGCTACAGTGAAATAATTCAAGAATGTTCTGAACCTGAAATAAATGAGTTATCACCTTCACTAAACTTATCTCAAAATAGGCTATTGGATTCGTCAAATCTATTACAAACGTCACCTGATGAGATAATTCAGGAAGAACTACTACCTTCACCAAACGCCTCTCAAAATGGGATATTGAATTTGTCAACTTTATCACCGATATCACATGTTGTGGCTGAAAGCTCTCTCAATGAGATAGTTCAGGAAGAACCAAGGTCTTTCGCTGAAGTGGTAGACCTTCACCCAACGCGTTGCAAAACAGACCAGGAGGTTCGTTACGTCCCGCTGAGGCAACATCTACAGATGAAGAACAGAGACACACATGCTACAGACGCTACAGCTACACATGCTACAGAGCAAGAAAAAACAATATCTATGTTTCAAAATGGTTTGATAAGCAAACCGTAACAATGATCACTACACGGAACCATCCAAAAACGATTAACATTACAAATAGACGAGGACAATTAAAAAGAAAACCAGCGGAAGTGGTATCTTATAATGAATTCATGTCTGGTATAGATCGAGCTGACCAGATGGTATCATATTACTCGTCTCCCCGGAAATGTTTGAGATGGTACAAAAAAGTATTTTTTCACCTACTGGATTTAGCCGTGTGGAACAGTTATTTTTTATATAGAAAATACAAAAAAAAAACAATAATAAAAAATATAATTTTTTAAATTTTCGAGAGGAATTGATACGAGATTTGATTGGTATTAGCCCTGACCAAAAACCTGATCTTTTGATCAATCATTCCAAATGTGACAATCGAAAAGTAGATAGGGTAGTAGGTCTGGAACCTTCCTTGATACATCTCGATAATGGTAACATTGGACATAGGCCTGAAAAGATTCCACTTCCTCCTGGCTCCAAAAAGAAAATGAACTACCTCAAATGCAAAATGTGTGCAAAGAATAAACTTCGTAAGGAAACTGGTTTTAGATTTATGGGATGCAAAGAAAAACCAGCACTATGTGCACTGTGTTTTAAAGAATGGCATGAGACTGCTGATTTGATTTCAAGTTATTAAACTGAAGAATTTTTTTATAAATTTGAAGATTTTTTTATGTTTTTATATGCACTAGATAGATTTGTTTGTTATAATTGTGTGCAAGCCCAAGCTTATGGCTGTGATTATGGTATTAATTAAAGCTTACGATTCCTAAGACTGATAAATAATAATGTTTTAATTAATAAAAATGTTGATTTACGAATTCTGATTTCTTTTATGGATGCAAATTCCTGTTACAAGCTCACCTTAAACTATTTGTATAATTAAATTTATATTATTTTATGACTTTAAATTTAAATAACGCAGGGTAGTCAAATAGACTACTACTATATGGTGGACAAATAAAGAGAAACACACTATTATTACGATAAGATTCGTGACAAAACATTAATTCATGTTCGACGTACAGTTGCGTTGTGCTGCAGCCATTATTTATTTACACTATGGAATAAGACAAAACGTATAGATACGTTGGACGTAAAACGACGTTGTGATATAGGCACTATTTTTCAACACTGTATGATATGACAAAACGTCTAAACACGTTGGACGGTATTATACGTTGTAACCATTATGATGTCTCACCTTAACACCGAAAGTGACAGAACGTTATTTCACGTTTGACGTATAATGACGTTGTGATATTACTACTATTCATCTACGTAATACAACATGACAGAACGTATATATACGTTGGACGTTATTGTACGTTGTGTCCATAACTCATCTTATTAGTTGGACTAATTATGACAGAACGTATGTAAACGATGACGTGATAAAACGTTTCTGTCATAAACTCTTCAAAACATGTAATATTATGGCAGCACTACGTATATAAACGTCTAGTATATTTATATGGAAATTTATTGTGTCATTCTAGAACACAGATTCAACTGGTACCGTCCGTGAATGGGTTAAGAATTGTTTTTTTTTAAGTCCCGCGGCTGCAGCTAACGTAATTGGCGCAGTCGGTAGGATATTAGAGTCAGTACGCGGCGTTAAAATCTCCAAAAATCGGTAGATTTCGGTTGGCGCTGAAGGACGCTGATTTGGCTCTCTAGCCTTAATCTAATATCTGAACCACGTGGCAGCAGCACCGGGGACGAGTATCCGAAAATCGATACGCGGAGGAAACCAGAATGATATTGTAAGTACGCAAAACTTTCTTTTTGTGTTGCTTTCCTTTTATCCTTTAAGTTTTATCCTTATTGTCCAAAATTTTTCACCCAAAGAATAGGGGGTCTAGCGAGGCTGGTTTTCAACAGTCTCGCCGAAATATAGATTTAGATAATTTAAGAAATATTGAGGAAGAATTAAGTTTAAATTCACTTAATTCCAAAATGCCTTATGATCCCGATGTAATATATAAGGCCTTGCGCCCAGTGCCAGATTTCGACGGTAATCCAAATATTCTCACAAGATTTATTAAAATATGCGATCAGATCGTATCAGCTTACATGAGCTCTGAAGCCGGTAGTGAATTATCTAATTTATGTTTATTGAACGGAATTTTGAATAAAATCACCGGACCTGCGGCTTCAATCATAAATTCTAATGGCATCCCTGATAATTGGCTAGGAATTCGCGAATCTCTTATTAACAATTTCGCAGATCAAAGAGACGAAACTGCGCTCTACAATGACCTTTCCTTAGCCTCACAAGGCCACAAAAGCCCTCAGGAGTTTTACGATCACTGTCAGACTCTTTTTAGTACCATCATGACATATATATCGTTGCACGAAACCATCCCGACCACTATCGAGTGTAAGCGGACACTGTATAAAAAGCTCACTATGCAGGCTTTCGTTCGTGGCTTACATGAGCCCTTAGGGTCTAGAATAAGGTGTATGCGCCCTTCTACAATAGAGCAGGCATTGAAATTTGTTCAGGAGGAATTAAATATTTTATATTTGCAACAGCGTAATAATGATGTACACCCTAAAACTCTACAGCCACCTCCAAGAACACAAATACCAATTCCAATGCCTTCTCAATCTAAGCAAAATTTCCAGCCTCCACCTATGATGTTAGCACCCGTTACTCAGAGACCGATGTGGACGCCACCTCAACCTCAACCATTTAAATTTACTCAACCGCAAAATCAATTAAAGTTCAATGCGGGCCCTCAACATCAGTCTCAGTACCGCATGCCAAAACGTACTCAACAAATGTTCAGTGCACCACCACCACATTATAACCCACGTAGTAACGTGTTCCGTTTCAGCCTCGTTATCAGCAGTCTCAGAATTTTGGCCCTAAGCCTATGAGCGGCGTTCAACATTTCACGCCTAAAGCCTTACCTCCTACAGGACGATTAACTGGCCATGATTGGAATAAGCACGGTAACCCACCACCTACGAATTATTTTAAAAGCCGTGAAATGAATCTTAACGAGTGTGTTGGTTATGATAACTATTACTATGAGCCTGACTACAGCAACTATTACGCGGATTACTACGAATGTCCATCTTACGCGAGTGGGTATAATGATCATGTAAACCACGAGAGTTACGGTCCCGAGATTGTTCCGGTAAACGATTATCCAAACGTCAATGATACAGAAAACGATCCTCAGCCCTCCACTAGCCAACAGGAAAATTTTCTCGAGGATTCCCCTTCAAACAAGCCAAGATAGAAGTCAATTTGCAGACCCAGCGTCAGCTACCATTTATTCAGATCTTAGACCCTCCGTTGAAGCTTCTCATCGATACCGGAGCGAATCAATCATTTTTGAGCCCGGATGCTGTAGAATTTTTTTTCCTCATTATCAACTAGACTATGATCCTTTCGAAGTTACTAATGTTCACGCTGTTAGTCGAAACGATTATTCCATTACGGTACCCTGTTTTCCGAAAATTAAAGATAGGGAACCGATAAAGTTTTTCGTGTATAAATTTCATAACCATTTCGACGGGTTAATTGGGCTCGATCTCTTAACTAAGTGGGAAGCAAAGATCGATTTAAAAGCATTAAATTTAACTACTCGGTCTGCAGTGAACCCAATATTATTATATAATTCGCGAAATGTTAACCTGTACGAGGATATAATTCCTGCGAATACTTCAAAGCTAGTTAGAATTCCTGTTGACAGTAGTGATGGTGACGTCTATATTCCCGAACAAATTTGTACTATTAACTGTATCATTCACAAATGCATAACCAGCGTTTCCCAAAATAGAGCTATTTTAGAGATCGAGAATACTAGCGATAACGATGTCGTTTTTTCCTTGGACCGCCCCGCTCACGCACAGCTGTTTAACGTTGAGTGCACGCGCACCCAGCCTATAACCGAACGCGCTAAAGACGTTTTATCGCGACTCCGCACTGACCATCTTAACGAAGAAGAAAAGGCTAATTTGATGACTCTTTGTGCCAAATATCATGACATATTTTATATCGAAGGTGAAAATTTAACATTCACGAATCAAATAAAACACCGCATCCGTACGACCGATGAAATTCCGATATACACAAAGAGCTATCGATATCCTTTTGTTCATCGACAAGAGGTACGCGATCAAATAAATAAAATGTTAGCTCAAGGCATTATACGTCCCTCCGAGTCCGCGTGGTCCTCACCGATTTGGATTGTCCCAAAAAAGGCGGACGCCTCGGGGAAAAAGAAATGGCGTCTAGTGGTAGATTTTCGTAAACTTAATGAGAAGACCATAAATGACAAATACCCTATCCCGAATATCTCAGATGTTCTGGACAAACTGGGTAAATGCCAATATTTAACTACCCTAGATCTCGCCAGTGGTTTTCACCAAGTAGAGATGGACCCCGCTGACATTCCAAAGATGGCATTCAATGTCGAACACGGCCACTTCGAGTTTCTTCGGATGCCCATGGGCCTGTAAGACTCGCCTTCCACATTCCAAAGAGTGATTGATAACATCCTCCGAGGTCTCCAGAACCAGATCTGTTTGGTGTACCTGGATGGAACACATGGTCAACTTAGAAGAAGTTTTCCAGAGACTTAGGAACTCTAATTTCAAAGTGCAAATGGACAAATCAGAGTTCCTTAAGTTAGAAACGGCTTATTTAGGCCATATCATCAGCAGCGAGGGCGTGAAGCCTAACCCAGACAAAATAGCAGCGATAGAAAAATACCCTATACCTAAATCTCCTAAAGAGATAAAGCAGTTCTTAGGACTATTAGGATATTACCGTAAATTCATCCCAGATTTTGCAAAAATAACAAAACCATTAACACAATGTCTAAAAAAAGGTAAAAAGATCACTTTTGACTCCGATTATGTTAACAGTTTTGAGAAGTGTAAAACACTTTTGACGAATGATCCAATCCTTAAATACCCGGACTTTAGTAAGGAATTTATCCTTACTACCGATGCGTCGAACTTTGCGATCGGTGCTGTTTTGTCTCAAGGGCCAATAGGCTCGGATAAACCAGTCTCATATGCTTCGCGAACACTTAATGATAGTGAACAAAATTACAGCACCATCGAGAAAGAGCTCCTGGCAATAGTATGGGCCACTAAATATTTTAGACCCTACCTATTCGGCAGGACATTTAAAATACTTACCGACCACAAACCTTTACAGTGGATCATGAGTTTAAAGGAACCGAATTCTCGCCTTACTCGATGGCGCTTAAAGCTTAGCGAATACGACTTCACGGTAGTTTACAAGAAAGGTAAATCAAACACGAACGCAGATGCCCTCAGTCGCATTGAGATCCATAACGAAGATACTAATTCTCTTCTAGCGAATCCCTCGGAACAACCAGAACGCAGTCATGGTTCTACAACCGCTACCATTCATACGAGTCACGAAAATCCCATATTGGAAGTTCCAATAACCGATGAACCACTAAACAAATTTCATCGCCAATTGGTCATCACTATTGTAGGCGACGTAAAAAAGCGACCCGCAGTTTCGAAGCCCTTCGACACAGACACCCGCGTTTCGGTGCAAGTAACGGAATCAAATTTAGAGACCGATATTATAAACGTAATAAAGGAGTTCGTGAACCCAAAAATTAAAACCGGAATTTTAATCAACCCCCCGTTAAGACTTTATTCAATCATACCTATCATACAGAATAACTTTAAAAGCTCCGCGATGAATCTCGTACTTGCCAAAAGCGAACTTGAAAACGTTAAACCTTATCTTAGGCAACAAGAAATTATTAAACACTATCACGAAGGCAAAACAAACCATAGAGGCATTAATGAGTGTTACTTGTCTCTTTCGAAAAAATACTACTGGCCAAAAATGAAAGAACAAATAACAAAATTCATTAATGAATGTATTGTGTGTGGTCAAGGTAAATACGACCGTAATCCTATCCAACCAAGATTTAACATTGTTCCGCCTCCAAGCAAGCCTCTAGAAATAGTTCATATGGACTTGTTCACAGTAGATAGCGAAAAATACGTTACGTTCGTCGACGTATTCTCCAAGTACGGACAAGCCTATCATCTACACGACGGTACAGCCATAAGCGTTTTACGGGCCTTACTAAAATATTGCACGCACCATGGTTTACCCTTAACCATAGTAACTGACAACGGCACTGAATTCACCAACCAACTATTTTCCGAATTCTTAAGAATGCACAATATTAACCACCATAAAATACTTCCCCATTCACCAAACGACAATGGAAACGTAGAACGTTTTCATTCAACTCTTCTCGAACATCTTAGATTACTTAAACTTCAGCGTAAAGACGAGCCAGCTGTAAACCTAGTACCATACGCGATTATCGCTTACAATAGTTCGTTGCACAGTTTCACGAAATGCAGGCCCTTCGATATAATAACAGGTCACTTTGACCCCAGAGACCCAGTAGGTGTAGATCTTACCCAGAATTTACTTCAACAGTACACCCAAAATCATAGAGAACAAATGAAATTAGTTTATGAAATTATAAATCAGTCTACCTTACATGATCGCACAGTTTTAATTGAGAATAGAAATAAGGATAGAGAACCCGAAATTCAGTATGAACCACAACAGCAAATTTTCATAAAAAACCCGCTTGCTAGCCGACAAAAATTAGCACCCAGATACACTAACGATATCGTTCTGGCTAATCTACCTATACATATTTATACTTCACAAAAACGTGGTCCCGTTGCCAAAGCTCGCATTAAGCGAGTCCCTAATAGCGCTAAATTGTTACAGAATTCCGTTGGTGATGATGGTGCATCTTACTCAAACACAGGAGATAAGACTTGAAAGTCTCAACGATGGTCCTGGCCTCCTTCCTTATAAATTAGGTAGAACTCGTCTAGTGTCACATTACCATAGCTTTCTACAGTATATTCACATCAATAATATAGAAGACAAAACTATTGCAGTAAGACAGCAGTTATCTGACTTTGAATTAAGACTAAATAATGATAAGTTTTCCCTATATTCTCTTCAAATTAACTATTTATCTCATAAAATCAATATAGTTTTAAATCATTTAAAAGGACTCGAACCTAGTCGAGTGAAGAGAGGCTTAATTGATGGCTTAGGATCTGCTATTAAAAGCTTAACAGGAAATTTAGATTATCAGGATGCTATTAAATTTGATAATGCAATAAAAAATCTCGAAAATAACCAAGTTAAAATTATATCGGAATTCAATTCGCACATAAGCCTCAACAAGGAATGGATGACGCAACATAACGGCGTCATAGACCAGTTAGTTAGAAATCAGCAATCAATTAATACTACGTTAGAACTTTTGTTGAATAGCACTGCTTATAGAGAAAATTGTTTAATAAAATATGCTCATTTCGCTCAGCTTCTGACCATTATAACAGAAAACGTCGATGATTTGTTGGGAGAATTAGTTAGAATAGAAAACATGCTAGCTCTTGTGCGTGCCCTAAGCACGCATCATTCAATGATAGATATCGATACTTTAAGGTTAATGATAGAAAGAGTAAGAATGATATATGGGGATGATAGAATATTAAATTTAGACTTACGCGACTATTATAGTATCATAAGACCAGGTTCATATTACGTCGAAAAACAGATAGTTATAGTTTTTAAGGTTCCCATAGTTAGTGCGAACATATTCGATCTGTATAAACTTTCGATAGCCCCGAATAGGTATAACAAGATCCTTATTCCACCCCTTCCTTTCCTAGCAACCAATAGGGAAGCGTATGCGTATATGGAGGCTGAATGCCCGAAGGTAGACCAGCAGTACCTCTGCGAAGACGATACCATAAACAGAGTCAAGAATCATCACGACTGCACACGAGAGCTCGTCACAAACCACGCCCTAGGAGATGACTGCAACCTAACCACTATAACACTGGAAAAGGAAGCCATGGAGCAACTGAACGCCGGGAACTACGTTGTCACATTCCCTCGCACTACAAGAATCCATCTACGATGCGGAAGAGAAGAATACAAGCAGCTTCAAGGAAGCTATTTGCTAACCATACCCTTAAATTGCACATTGATGACGTCACAATTTACAATAGTCAACGAGAACAACCAAGTATCCGGCCAGCCACTAATAATTACCGATATTCCACGTAACTCCAAAGAGGAAACCACATCTCAACACAGAATCTCGCTGCAATCCATCGACCTGAGAAAACTACATGAAGCCTACAATCAAGTCATGAGAGAGCCGATAATGGTACAAGACACCATAACTAGCAACACTCTGTACCACACAACTATTCCCATTTATGTAATGATAATCGGCTCGCTTATCACAACAGCCATTGTAATAATCTGTCGACGTTTCAATCTGTGGAGACGCAGTAAGCCGCAACAGCAGAGCAGCCAGCCGCCAGCACCTGGAAAGCATTCCTATGAAGATCCTAAAAACGCAAAAGCATATCCAGCAACATTTTACCTCAAAGTCGGAAAATAGTCGCTGAACTGTGGGGGGAGGAATTACGTAGTTCTATTACACGAAAATCGCCAAGCATGTAAAACTTACTTAAAGACGAACACGACGGAGCCGCGTGACACGAGACGCCGAGTCAGCAGGCGCCGACAACCCGACGCCCGTGGAAGTGAGCATCGGATTTCGTCATTCTTCGGTCTCACTTCGACCTAGCTAATCATATTAATTTAGTTATAGAATTAATGTAATCTTTATTTTATTAAATTTATATTTTAAGAATTGGTTTTTTTTTTAAGTCCTGCGGCTGCAGCTAACGTAATTACCTTCTATATAAACATATTAAGAGTTGTAAATACATAGTAAAAACTATATTAACACATTATTTGATTGATTTTGTCCGTATTTTCACTTTTTAAACAAATTAATATTCTTTAATCACTTTTTGCTTAAAGTCATTTTAGGCCGTCTCGAACATCTCTCCCGCCGTGCAGCGTCGCGAAGACTCGTCGCAGCGGCGCTGCATAAATTCCGGTGAGAGGCGTGGCTTCTACTTTGGCAGCGGCACGAGTTTCCTGGTTGGCCTCTTGAATAGTCCGTTTGCGGTGCGTACCTCCACAGTGCGGATCTGTCCGTCCGCACCGGGGTAGATTTTTTCAATCCTTCCTCGTGGCCAGGTGTTACGAGGTAACTGGCTGTCAGCTTTGAGGACTGGATCGCCCACCTGGAGATCGGGGCCTTGACCATGGGCCTCCCGCCGGTTTTGAAGTTCCGGCAGATATTCTTTTACCCAACGCTGCCAGAACATGTCAGCGAGTATCTGGGAGCGTCGCCAGTGTTTTTTGCTATTCGCATCTTTTTCATTAAAAACTCCAGGTGTTGGCAGTCTCGCAGATCCTCCCAATAGGAAGTGATTTAGAGTGATGGACTCGTTGTCTTTGCTGTCTACTGAGATGTGAGTCAATGGTCTGCTGTTTACTGTGTACTCCACCTCGCAGAGCAGCGTGGTTAAAACATCTTCATGCGGATGTATCTCACGAAGGACGGTGTATAGTGCCGTCTTCACGCATCGAACAAGACGTTCCCACACCCCTCCCATGAAAGGCGCGGAGGGGGTTATAAAACGCCACACTATGCCTCGTCGGCTGGCTTCTTCTCGAAAAGCCTCTCGAAGCTCCTTGTCGGCACCGTGCATATTGGTGCCGTTGTCGGAATAAATCTCGGTGGGACACCCTCGGCGCGCTGCAAATCTTCTTAATGCCAGTATGGCGGAGTCTGCGCTGAGATCTGCCACAATTTCCAAGTGGACAGCTCTGGATGTGAGGCAGGTGAAGAGAGCCACGTATCTCTTCTGATGTTGACGTCCCACTGTGACGGAGAGTGGCCCAAAATAATCCAGACCGGTGAACGTGAACGGTCTCTGGTGATGAGCGAGACGTGTGCTGGGATGATCACCGGTGGCTGGCACTGATGGTTGTGCCTTTCTAATGCGGCACTGAACGCATTGGCTCACTATTCTTTTCGTGGTGGGTCTTAGTCGGATTACCCAGTAGTGCTGTCGAACCTCGTTGATGGTAGGTTCGGTTCCACAATGATGCAGGCTACGATGTGTCCAATCGATATACAATTGGGTGATGTGATGATCACCATCCAATATAGCTGGCCCTTTCATATCTTTCGAGACTCCTTTTACAGCGGCTATGCGACTTCGTAGCGCGATGATCCCGTCTTTCAGTTGTATTTGAAGCGGTCGTAGGCGGCTATCATGGGCGACCTTTTTATCGTTACGGAGATCGGCTATCTCTTGTGAGAAGGAGTCTTCCTGGATGACATGTATCAGGAGCTTTTCGGCCTTTTTTATGTATTCGGCCTCGAGTGTGATGTATCTGTTTACATCTTTATTTTTCACCTGACTGGGAGGCTGCGCGAGGCGTCGCGGATTACCTTTCGATCTCCTCCAGTCGGGATCTTCCTCTTTATTTCTTTTGTTCCTTTTGTAAAAGGTCCTGTCTGTTGTTTTGCGGCAGAGTGTTATGAATTGAAGCACTCTGGCCGTAGCTCGCACTAAGCGTTCCCATTTTGAAAATTTTGTCGGATCGGGAATGGCTTCTCTGTATAGCGGAGCTCTATACCTTTCTGTGATGTTGAGGGATCTTTCTTCCCCAGTAGGTTTGGATGACGTGGGTCTTTCGGTCGGCCATGTTGACGGTTCTTTGTAGAGAAACGATGGGCCGTTGTACCACTCATGGTTAGAGTCGAAGTAAGGTGGTACGTCCCTCGTAGCGGTGTCAGCTATATTCAATTTTGTAGGTACCCAGCGCCAGTCGTCCACTTTACTATGGTCCTCGATTGCTGCTATTCGATGTGCCACAAAAGGTTTGTAGCTCCTGGACCCTTTCTTTATCCAGGTGAGGACAGTTTTGCTGTCAGTCCAATAAGTGACAGCTTCGGGCTTTACGCGATGTTCCTGAATGACAGCAGCAGCTACGCGACTTCCCATCACGGCGGCTTGCAACTCGAGGCGAGGTATGGATGTTACCTTGAGCGGAGCTACCTTCGCCTTGGCCATGACGAGGCTCACGTGTACTTGCCCATCGGGTGTCATTGCTATCCAGTAGACTGCCGTTGCGTAGGCGCTCTCACTGGCATCGGTAAATACGTGCACTTGGAGGGAGCGTGCGTCGCTGTATCCCGGGTAGCATCTTGGTATGCTTACTGTTTTGAGTCGTTCCAGGTGTTGGATCCATGTGGACCAATGGTTACTCAGGTCTTCGTCCAACTCCTGGTACCAGTCTGTTTCTCGTCTCCATGCTTCCTGCAGTATTTGTTTTGCTCGTATGTTAACTGGGGAGGCGAGGCCGAGCGGGTCATACAGCGACATCACTATTTTCAGCGTTTCCCTCTTTGTTGGTTTCTTCTGCAGCAAATTGATTGGAAGTCGAGCGAGCTTTAGATTGAAGCTCAGCTGATCGGTACTCGGTTTCCAGATTAAACCGAGTATTTTTTCTTCGGTTCCCTTGTTGCCCAGGTTGACTGACTCAGTCGTTTCGTTGTCAGGTTCTAACTCTTTTACAATTTCTGGCGCATTGGAAACCCATTTCCTTAATGTAAAGTGCGCGTTTTTGTGTATATCGCGTACTTCCTTCGATATTCGCATCGCATCTTCCAGGGACTGGAAACTGTCAAGATAATCATCCATGTAATGGTTTTGGATGATAGCTTCTACGGCTTCTGGATATTTTTCTATGTACCTTTTAGCGTTCCAGTTTTTTGCGAATATGGCTGTGCAGGGTGAACTAGCTGCACCGAAAATGATCGACGTCATTCTGTATTCTTGTGGAGCCTCATCGCGTCGATCTCCTCTCCAGAGATATCTCAAGGCATCCCTGTCTTCGGGTCTCACTTTAATTTGCATGAACATTTCGGCTATGTCCGCGGAGACAGCAATATTGTGGCGGCGAAAGCGCATCATGACCCCTGGTAACGATTGAAGTAGGTCTGGACCCGTGAACAGGAAATCATTCAATGCCATTCCTTTTGTTTTGGCTGCGGCATCGTGTACTATGCGAAACTTTTCTGGTTTCATTGGATTATAGACATCGAAATGGGGTAGGTATCATGTCTTTCCTGGTGTACTATTTTTTGGTGCTATTTCGGCGTATCCCTTTTGTATTAGGGAATTCATGTGTTCACTATACTTTTGCTTTAGATCTTCGTTTCGATCTAATTTTTTCTCAATGGAAACGAGCCTTTTTATTGCCGTTTCATAATTACCAGGCATTTCGACATCTTTCTTTCTCCAGAGAAGCGCTGTTTCTATGTGCCCGTCTTCCAACTGACGGGTGCTGTTATTTAGTATTTCTTCAGCTTTCTTCTCTGGATCGGAATCTGGTCTTCTCGGATTGATTATTAGAGATTCCAGCGCGAAGTATTCGCGGAGTTGGTCATTTATGTTCTCCTCGCTCGTATACAGCTCATTGGCCGTGTGGACGCGCTGATGCGGGGCTTTAGTGTGTGCCCCGTGAAGCACCCATCCCAGTTCTGTGAGCGAGGCTATTGGCTGGTGCGGTGGACCTCTGCGGACTTGAGTGGCTATCAAGAGTCTCCAATTGTCTTGTCCTATTAGGATCCTGGGGTTGCCGGAGTCATATATCAATAGCTCCTTTAAGTCTTTTAAATGCTTACATTTGTCTATATCTGCTGCACACACAGTCTGTGGCCCCAAGTTTAGGCTGGCGACCGTGCGTGCTCTGAATGGCACCCTTTTCCTGTGGAGACTCTTCAGCGACACTTTTATTCTTCGGGAGTCCGGCGAATCGAGGGTAGTGTTCCCGATAGCGGTGATCTTAAAAGGGTCCAACCGCCCTGTAGCTCCAATTTGATTGGCAATCTCTTGATCCATTAATGAGACTCGACAGTCTCATGGGTCGACACCCATCATCCAGCAGAGCGTGTGTGTTTATCGCTCCCACAGGTCCAATTACTCGAACTGGAATTATCTTCAGGTAAGCCTGATGCTTTGACACAGCGAATGAGTTTGCAACTGTTTCTTGAGGTTCTTTTAGTGTGACCTCTGTCTTCTCTTTTTTATTATAATATAGAAGTCGATTGTGTGCCGCCGTGCATCCTTTTATTCCACACTTTGTGGTTTTACATCTGTGTGTCTGACTTCTATAACGTAGACACCGGAAACATAAATTCCTTTGCTTGGCGAGTTGCCATCTTTTATCAATATCTGCTTCTTTAAATTTGTTGCAGTCGGATCCGTAATGACCTTCTTTTTCGCACACACTGCATTTCGGAGACGGCTTAGTGGTAGCCGTGTGCGTCCTATGTACTGGACGATTATTTTGCGCTCCGTTTATGTTTTCAGGAGGCGCAAATGCACTGCAGAAGCGAGCTTGCTCGGTTATAAACTCGCTGAAGGAACCGAGGTCTGGTCTCTATTTTCTATGTCATTGAAGTAGCCTCGGGTTGTTTCATAAATGGCACGGAACGAAAGCCATTCGGTATGTGCTCCGCTAAAGCTCGGCAGTGTCATTATCGCTTTTGATGCTGCGAAAGTATTCGACGATGCACTCTCTGGTTTTGGTTTGTCAGCGAGTGCGGCTATAGCGGACGTGAGCTCCGATATGAATGGTCGGAGCACCCTGTCTTCATTGCTGACAGGTGCCTGGTTAGGCCTTTTTGTTATGGGATTCTTGGTTGCTTCTTCCGGATAGGGATCCTGGTAGGTGGGCTCTGATACAACTGGTAGGAGCCCCCTGTCTTCATCAACCTTGGAGTCCTGGCAAGTCTTCTGAGGTATGGGACTCTTCGGTATATTTTCTGCATTGGGATCCTGGTAGGTGAGCTCTGATACAACAGGTAGGAGCTCCCTGTCTTCATCAACCTTCGAATCCTTGTTTGTGAGCTTCATCGGCGGCTCACTGAGGTCGACAACCTCCGGGGGTGGCTTTGTGATGTTTTTATTAAGTGGGGCCTCCCCACCGGTGGTTGCGCCTTGCGTTGGCTTTTGCTTGGCTACAGAATTTTCGAGCCAAGATCGGACATACTCACTTTTGGAGTGACCATCTTCATCATAGTCGTCCGATTCATCATCTTCTTCAGCCATCTGTAATGAGATCTGTGCGAGTTCCAATTTGATTCTCAGCACTTCCTCACGAGCCTTCAAAACTTTTTTATTGGGCTGAGTGGTCTTCTTTGACCTTGTACTTCTGTCGGCGTGGCCCCTTGGTGGCACTTCGGCGCGGGAGTATACCCGGGCTGTTGGCGGTGATGCACAGCGAATGTCATCGTTGCCTTCTATTTGTTCCCTCTGCTTCGGTGTACCGGCTTTAACGGCGGCTGGCACAGGCAGGAGTACCCCCCATCGCGGGGGCAAGCTATTTGTTCCCTCTGCTTTGGTGTACCGGCTTTAACGGCGGCTGGCACAGGCAGGAGTACCCCCCCATCGCGAGGGCAAGCTGGCGCCTCAGCGCCTTCTGTTGTGTATGGTGAGCGTGGTGGCAACTGGTGGCGGACGGTGTCGGTATTGTCCGACGGCCCTTCATCCAGACCGACAGTCCACGCCATGGCTCCCCTTCCTTGCGAACGAGTGATCGGCATCTTGATTCTGAAAATTCAGCAACTTTAAAACGGTAGTGACTATGTACCCGGTTCCAAAATACTAATGGATTGACGAATCCCGTTCGGATGACCAGCAAATGTGGTCCGGTGTATACGGATGATTCGGCTCAAAGGACCATAAAATGGTCCGGTCGGCAGTACAGGCGGATGGATCCGGCTCGAAGGACCATAAAATGGTCCAGCCGGCAGTACAGTCGGAAGAATCCGGCTCGAAGGACCATAAAATGTGCCGGACGGGCGTAACTCTCCGGAGTAAATGTTGTCGAAGATACTCCGCGAGTCGCTCACGTTCTACACCGGTAGGTTCCGGAATCCTCCTTCTGCCGTCTTTCACTGCCGTCTCTGCGGTTGCTGCGGATAAACTGTGGACTGAGGTTCAAAATTAAAATGCACGATTATAAATTTAAATAGCAAGGGAGTGGCCAGCGGTTCGACTAATTAATTTATCGCGAAATTTTACAACTATTATTTATTTATCACTATTATTCAAAACGGTTGGTTAACTACGGTTGTTCACTATAGGTTGGTCACTATATTTTAAAATATTTAATTTAAATGAGCGGTAGTATAAAATATCTGTCCGGAGTAGTTGGTTCTTTAACACTATTGACTAGCAGCTATTAATCAACTAAAATTAGTTGAATTTAACACTTGTGTAACTGCGAATATCAGTTATCACTTTTTCCGTCTAGCTAACACTTTTCACTATATGTCACACCGAATTTTCAGTTGTGACCTTTTTCCGCTAGCTAACACTTTTTCACTATATGCCGCACCGAATTTTCAGTTACGACTTTTTTCCACTAGCTAACACTTTTTTACTATATGCAACACCGAATTTTCAGTTGCCACTTTTTTCGGCTAGCTAACACTTTCACTATATATTTCTGCTAGTCACTGCAACTACTACCGGATACTACTGCTGGGCACTGGTAGTTCTTCCTACTACCACGTTACAGGGTTTCGCCCCCATAAGGTAGACTTCGGCTATACTCTAGAGTGAGCCGCTTGCCATTTCCCATTTGCCTCTTTATTTTTAAACATTTTTCTTTATGCAAATGGCACAAATTGCAACATTTTCTATATAACACTAATCTTAATTCTAACACGCTATACATCATTAAATAGGCATTTTTGTTCTTCATCAGTACGTGATAAAGGATAATTAATATATTTACATTCAAAAAAGTTATTAAGTGAAATGTCCCAAACTTTTACAATAAATGGGCATATTAATTCTTTAATTATCCTATAATTATTTAATGTGTTTAATTATACGAAATATTTCTTTATTATTATGATCTATGCAACATATGCTAACTAAATATCATATTTACAACTCTTTTAGAACATAAAAATATTCTCATTATTTTTTGGTACAAACTATTACGCAGTTAATTTAAATTTCCAGAAAGTTCTACGACACGGCGCGCTGTGATTGGTCGGTTTTTCTTAAACAAAATAAAGTTGTTTATATTAACTATTATTAAAACGACCTAATTACGTAGTTCTATTACACGAAAATCGCCAAGCATGTAAAACCTACTTAAAGACGAACACGACGGAGCCGCGTGACACGAGACGCCGAGTCAGCAGGCGCCGACAACCCGACGCCCGTGGAAGTGAGCATCGGATTTCGTCATTCTTCGGTCACACTTCGAACTAGCTAATCATATTAATTTAGTTATAGAATTAATGTAATCTTTATTTTATTAAATTTATATTTTAAGAATTGTTTTTTTTTAAGACCCGCGGCTGCAGCTAACGTAATTGGCGCAGTCGGTAGGATATTAGAGTCAGTACGCGGCGTTAAAATCTCCAAAAATCGGTAGATTTCGGTTGGCGCTGAAGGACGCTGATTTGGCTCTCTAGCCTTAATCTAATATCTGAACCACGTGGCAGCAGCACCGGGGACGAGTATCCGAAAATCGATACGCGGAGGAAACCAGAATGATATTGTACCCGTTACTCAGAGACCGATGTGGACGCCACCTCAACCTCAACCATTTAAATTTACTCAACCGCAAAATCAATTTAAGTTCAATGCGGCCCCTCAACATCAGTCTCAGTACCGCATGCCAAAACGTACTCAACAAATGTTCAGTGCACCACCACCACATTATAACCCACGTAGTAACGTGTTCCGTTTCAGCCTCGTTATCAGCAGTCTCAGAATTTTGGCCCTAAGCCTATGAGCGGCGTTCAACATTTCACGCCTAAAGCCTTACCTCCTACAGGACGATTAACTGGCCATGATTGGAATAAGCACGGTAACCCACCACCTACGAATTATTTTAAAAGCCGTGAAATGAATCTTAACGAGTGTGTTGGTTATGATAACTATTACTATGAGCCTGACTACAGCAACTATTACGCGGATTACTACGAATGTCCATCTTACGCGAGTGGGTATAATGATCATGTAAACCACGAGAGTTACGGTCCCGAGATTGTTCCGGTAAACGATTATCCAAACGTCAATGATACAGAAAACGATCCTCAGCCCTCCACTAGCCAACAGGAAAATTTTCTCGAGGATTCCCCTTCAAACAAGCCAAGATAGAAGTCAATTTGCAGACCCAGCGTCAGCTACCATTTATTCAGATCTTAGACCCTCCGTTGAAGCTTCTCATCGATACCGGAGCGAATCAATCATTTTTGAGCCCGGATGCTGTAGAATTTTTTTTCCCTCATTATCAACTAGACTATGATCCTTTCGAAGTTACTAATGTTCACGCTGTTAGTCGAAACGATTATTCCATTACGGTACCCTGTTTTCCGGAAATTAAAGATAGGGAACCGATAAAGTTTTTCGTGTATAAATTTCATAACCATTTCGACGGGTTAATTGGGCTCGATCTCTTAACTAAGTGGGAAGCAAAGATCGATTTAAAAACATTAAATTTAACTACTCGGTCTGCAGTGAACCCAATATTATTATATAATTCGCGAAATGTTAACCTGTACGAGGATATAATTCCTGCGAATACTTCAAAGCTAGTTAGAATTCCTGTTGACAGTAGTGATGGTGACGTCTATATTCCCGAACAAATTTTATGTAACTGTATCATTCACAAATGCATAACCAGCGTTTCCCAAAATAGAGCTATTTTAGAGATCGAGAATACTAGCGATAACGATGTCGTTTTTTCCTTGGACCGCCCCGCTCACGCACAGCTGTTTAACGTTGAGTGCACGCGCACCCAGCCTATAACCGAATGCGCTAAAGACGTTTTATCGCGACTCCGCACTGACCATCTTAACGAAGAAGAAAAGGCTAATTTGATGACTCTTTGTGCCAAATATCATGACATATTTTATATCGAAGGTGAAAATTTAACATTCACGAATCAAATAAAACACCGCATCCGTACGACCGATGAAATTCCGATATACACAAAGAGCTATCGATATCCTTTTGTTCATCGACAAGAGGTACGCGATCAAATAAATAAAATGTTAGCTCAAGGCATTATACGTCCCTCCGAGTCCGCGTGGTCCTCACCGATTTGGATTGTCCCAAAAAAGGCGGACGCCTCGGGGAAAAAGAAATGGCGTCTAGTGGTAGATTTTCGTAAACTTAATGAGAAGACCATAAATGACAAATACCCTATCCCGAATATCTCAGATGTTCTGGACAAACTGGGTAAATGCCAATATTTTACTACCCCAGATCTCGCCAGTGGTTTTCACCAAGTAGAGATGGACCCCGCTGACATTCCAAAGACGGCATTCAATGTCGAACACGGCCACTTCGAGTTTCTTCGGATGCCCATGGGCCTGAAAGACTCGCCTTCCACATTCCAAAGAGTGATGGATAACATCCTCCGAGGTCTCCAGAACCAGATCTGTTTGGTGTACCTGGATGGAACACATGGTCAACTTAGAAGAAGTTTTCCAGAGACTTAGGAACTCTAATTTCAAAGTGCAAATGGACAAATCAGAGTTCCTTAAGTTAGAAACGGCTTATTTAGGCCATATCATCAGCAGCGAGGGCGTGAAGCCTAACCCAGACAAAATAGCAGCGATAGAAAAATACCCTATACCTAAATCTCCTAAGGAGATAAAGCAGTTCTTAGGACTATTAGGATATTACCGTAAATTCATCCCAGATTTTGCAAAAATAACAAAACCATTAACACAATGTCTAAAAAAAGGTAAAAAGATCACTTTTGACTCCGATTATGTTAACAGTTTTGAGAAGTGTAAAACACTTTTGACGAATGATCCAATCCTTAAATACCCGGACTTTAGTAAGGAATTTATCCTTACTACCGATGCGTCGAACTTTGCGATCGGTGCTGTTTTGTCTCAAGGGCCAATAGGCTCGGATAAACCAGTCTCATATGCTTCGCGAACACTTAATGATAGTGAACAAAATTACAGCACCATCGAGAAAGAGCTCCTGGCAATAGTATGGGCCACTAAATATTTTAGACCCTACCTATTCGGCAGGACATTTAAAATACTTACCGACCACAAACCTTTACAGTGGATCATGAGTTTAAAGGAACCGAATTCTCGCCTTACTCGATGGCGCTTAAAGCTTAGCGAATACGACTTCACGGTAGTTTACAAGAAAGGTAAATCAAACACGAACGCAGATGCCCTCAGTCGCATTGAGATCCATAACGAAGATACTAATTCTCTTCTAGCGAATCCCTCGGAACAACCAGAACGCAGTCATGGTTCTACAACCGCTACCATTCATACGAGTCACGAAATTCCCATATTGGAAGTTCCAATAACCGATGAACCACTAAACAAATTTCATCGCCAATTGGTCATCACTATTGTAGGCGACGTAAAAAAGCGACCCGCAGTTTCGAAGCCCTTCGACACATACACCCGCGTTTCGGTGCAAGTAACGGAATCAAATTTAGAGACCGATATTATAAACGTAATAAAGGAGTTCGTGAACCCAAAAATTAAAACCGGAATTTTAATCAACCCCCCGTTAAGACTTTATTCAATCATACCTATCATACAGAATAACTTTAAAAGCTCCGCGATGAATCTCGTACTTGCCAAAAGCGAACTTGAAAACGTTAAACCTTATCTTAGGCAACAAGAAATTATTAAACACTATCACGAAGGCAAAACAAACCATAGGGGCATTAATGAGTGTTACTTGTCTCTTTCGAAAAAATACTACTGGCCAAAAATGAAAGAACAAATAACAAAATTCATTAATGAATGTATTGTGTGTGGTCAAGGTAAATACGACCGTAATCCTATCCAACCAAGATTTAACATTGTTCCGCCTCCAAGCAAGCCTCTAGAAATAGTTCATATGGACTTGTTCACAGTAGATAGCGAAAAATACGTTACGTTCGTCGACGTATTCTCCAAGTACGGACAAGCCTATCATCTACACGACGGTACAGCCATAAGCGTTTTACGGGCCTTACTAAAATATTGCACGCACCATGGTTTACCCTTAACCATAGTAACTGACAACGCACTGAATTCACCAACCAACTATTTTCCGAATTCTTAAGAATGCACAATATTAACCACCATAAAATACTTCCCCATTCACCAAACGACAATGGAAACGTAGAACGTTTTCATTCAACTCTTCTCGAACATCTTAGATTACTTAAACTTCAGCGTAAAGACGAGCCAGCTGTAAACCTAGTACCATACGCGATTATCGCTTACAATAGTTCGTTGCACAGTTTCACGAAATGCAGGCCCTTCGATATAATAACAGGTGACTTTGACCCCAGAGACCCAGTAGGTGTAGATCTTACCCAGCATTTACTTCAACAGTACACCCAAAATCATAGAGAACAAATGAAATTAGTTTATGAAATTATAAATCAGTCTACCTTACATGATCGCACAGTTTTAATTGAGAATAGAAATAAGGATAGAGAACCCGAAATTCAGTATGAACCACAACAGCAAATTTTCATAAAAAACCCGCTTGCTAGCCGACAAAAATTAGCACCCAGATACACTAACGATATCGTTCTGGCTAATCTACCTATACATATTTATACTTCACGAAAACGTGGTCCCGTTGCCAAAGCTCGCATTAAGCGAGTCCCTAATAGCGCTAAATTGTTACAGAATTCCGTTGGTGATGATGGTGCATCTTACTCAAACACAGGAGATAAGACTTGAAAGTCTCAACGATGGTCCTGGCCTCCTTCCTTATAAATTAGGTAGAACTCGTCTAGTGTCACATTACCATAGCTTTCTACAGTATATTCACATCAATAATATAGAAGACAAAACTATTGCAGTAAGACAGCAGTTATCTGACTTTGAATTAAGACTAAATAATGATAAGTTTTCCCTATATTCTCTTCAAATTAACTATTTATCTCATAAAATCAATATAGTTTTAAATCATTTAAAAGGACTCGAACCTAGTCGAGTGAAGAGGCTTAATTGATGGCTTAGGATCTGCTATTAAAAGCTTAACAGGAAATTTAGATTATCAGGATGCTATTAAATTTGATAATGCAATAAAAATGTTCACGCTGTTAGTCGAAACGATTATTCCATTACGGTACCCTGTTTTCCGGAAATTAAAGATAGGGAACCGATAAAGTTTTTCGTGTATAAATTTCATAACCATTTCGAGCGGTTAATTGGGCTCGATCTCTTAACTAAGTGGGAAGCAAAGATCGATTTAAAAACATTAAATTTAACTACTCGGTCTGCAGTGAACCCAATATTATTATATAATTCGCGAAATGTTAACCTGTACGAGGATATAATTCCTGCGAATACTTCAAAGCTAGTTAGAATTCCTGTTGACAGTAGTGATGGTGACGTCTATATTCCCGAACAAATTTTATGTAACTGTATCATTCACAAATGCATAACCAGCGTTTCCCAAAATAGAGCTATTTTAGAGATCGAGAATACTAGCGATAACGATGTCGTTTTTTTCCTTGGACCGCCCCGCTCACGCACAGCTGTTTAACGTTGAGTGCACGCGCACCCAGCCTATAACCGAATGCGCTAAAGACGTTTTATCGCGACTCCGCACTGACCATCTTAACGAAGAAGAAAAGGCTAATTTGATGACTCTTTGTGCCAAATATCATGACATATTTTATATCGAAGGTGAAAATTTAACATTCACGAATCAAATAAAACACCGCATCCGTACGACCGATGAAATTCCGATATACACAAAGAGCTATCGATATCCTTTTGTTCATCGACAAGAGGTACGCGATCAAATAAATAAAATGTTAGCTCAAGGCATTATACGTCCCTCCGAGTCCGCGTGGTCCTCACCGATTTGGATTGTCCCAAAAAAGGCGGACGCCTCGGGGAAAAAGAAATGGCGTCTAGTGGTAGATTTTCGTAAACTTAATGAGAAGACCATAAATGACAAATACCCTATCCCGAATATCTCAGATGTTCTGGACAAACTGGGTAAATGCCAATATTTTACTACCCCAGATCTCGCCAGTGGTTTTCACCAAGTAGAGATGGACCCCGCTGACATTCCAAAGACGGCATTCAATGTCGAACACGGCCACTTCGAGTTTCTTCGGATGCCCATGGGCCTGAAAGACTCGCCTTCCACATTCCAAAGAGTGATGGATAAC